>PVIU01013413.1:0-56010 GCA_004026605.1 Ondatra zibethicus | reverse complement strand
CATAGTGCAAAGAAAACCATCTTACAAACCACAATCCCAGAGAATTTAGACAAAAATACGGACACTAAGAGAGACCTACATAGATATAATCCACATGGGAAGTAGAAAGTATAAAAAGTCAAGATCTCCTGAATAATTTGGGAGCAAGGGGACCTTGGGGGAGGGTTGAGGGAGGGAGGGGAGTGGCAGGGAGGGGAGCAGAGAAAAATTCTAAAAAAAATTAATAAATTAATAAAAAAAATAAAATTAAAAAAATGCATGGTCTCACCAAAAAAAAAAAAAAAAGAAAGGAAAAAAAAAGAAAAAAGGAAACATGTTCTCACTCCTAGATGGAAACTACAGTTGCTGAGGTTAGGAAATGCAGAGCAGAGAAGATGTCACTGACAGCTGGAAGGGGGTAAGGAGTTTGGGGCAGAACAGTTGGGTAGTGAGTACTAAATATAGGGGGGAGTAACTCCCAGGGTCTGACATCAAATTGGGGTCACTACAGTGTGACCCCTGACAATGTGGAGCCACAGTTTCTGTGCATTTCAAAAGCACTACAAGAGTTCTGTAACTCTGTGTTTGATGTTGCCAACACAGAGACACGAAAGTTCGGGGTCATGGGCATTTTGTGTCCATGTATAGAAATACCACGGCCAGCTCATAATTACACACTACTGTACATCAGTGAAAATAAGCATGCACACATAGCACTGAGGGAGGCTCTGTAGAGACAGACGTGTCCTTCTACCCCTTGCTGCCTTCAGGAGGAAGCCCAAATCATCTGTTCTTGCAGGCCACTCTCATTTTTAGGCAATTGCCTTCTCCTGGACTAAGGTCCCTCTTGCTGTCCCCATCATGTATATTTCCAAGTAGTTTCTTTCCCATTAGATACACGGACCCGCCCTGTGCACACTGTCCACCTTTTGATCAGTGCGGGACCACTTTCTACTCTTTTCAGTTGGGAAAACAAATAAACGTGAGACCGGCAGCCCGTTGCCCCACCCTCCCCGCACAGCAGCTCAGAGTTCTCTAGATCACATCCTGTACTTTGTTTCTGAGGCGCAGTGAGCTTCCCTGAGTTTTTCTTTGTTTACTCTCTTTGGGGCCTCTCAGGTGGTTTTCCTCTCGACAGCGGTTTTGGTTTTCTTCCTTTCCTAGGATGAGTCAGCTCCCTCTCTGCCCCTTTATCTTCTCTTTCTTCTCACTGTAAGTATCTTTTCTTCCTACCCTCTTTTTATAGAGCCCAGTTATCACTATGCCCTGACGGCCTTGGAGAATAGGATTGTCCCAGCCTGTGAGACAGGCTGTGTTCTGACTTAGTCTTTCCCGCTTCTTTCTTTCAGCTCAGGCAGGGTGCAGGCAAGACGCGAGCAGGATGTATCCTTCCAGAAACAGGGACACGTTCACTGGCTGAAGAAAAGGACAGGAAAAACCACGTTCAGCCCTGACCTCTCAACTGTCCTGTACTCAGGGAGGATCTTATGCTTGGAGTGACTCCTTCAACCCAAGCAAAGGTGATATCGGTTAGAAATCAGAGCCTTGGACCACAGCATCACAGGAAATCCTCCTGGCCCCCTTCCTACCTCATTTTGAAGGGTCCCCCACAGTCAGTAGCCTGCACTAGGCTTGAAAGCAGCACACAGTCACTACAGCGGAGAGATGGATGTTCAAGCTGGACAATGCTCCCGGTCTCCATAGACCCTGGTATTCACAGGGTCCCTGGGGCGCTTAGCTCTGTTTACCAGTGGCAGAGTTCCTCTTCTCCTCCATCAGCACCTGTCCTTCAGTGCTCTGTGGTGACTGCCTGGCATAACAAAAGACCCCTCTGCCACCTGTCATGAGACCACTGACTGCAAAGAGGCTGGCCGCTGGGGCAAACTGTTTGCTGCCCCAAAGCTAAGGACCGGGCTTGTTGCACCATCCTCTCCCCTTTGTTCAGATCCCACCGCATTTGTCTGGTGCCCTTTGAAGTTTGCGCCTTGGTGTTGTGGGTATTTTACAGGACACAGTGACTTCTGTTACTCACTGTTGTTTCTTTTGTGCGCTTCTAGGCACAAAAATGCAATTTTTGATGACAAAAATTTGTCTGTAACTGGGTCTTCATTTAATTTTGAGCACTTTGATGTAAAACTCGAAACTAGTTTTCTTTTAATAAAACCAACCAGTGCCAACCTAAAACATGCTTAACCAGTGATTCATTATTATAAGTATTTCCAAAGACAGAAATGACTTTTTAATAGTAAATTATTATTTCTGTGAAATTTCCTTTTAACATCATATATAAATTAGAGAGGAAAACTTTGCTTTCTATTAACCACAAGAAGCATTCAAGGAAGTGCTCCACCCACTCCAGTGGCCATGGTGGAAGTGCTCCACCCACTCCAGTGGCCATGGTGGAAGTGCCCCACCCACTCCAGTGGCCATGGTGGAAGTGCCCCACCCACTCCAGTGGCCATGGTGGAAGTGCTCCATCCATTCTATTGGCTATGGTAGAAGTGTTCCAACTACTCCAGTGGCTATGGTGGAAGTGCTCCATCCATTCCAGTAGCTATACATTCCAGTATCTGATGAACTTATGCCTTCAATTTTTAAAAATTCTTAAAAGATGTATTTGGAAAGTTGTGGTTTTTAACTTCTTCCTTAATTTCCATAATCCTGAATAAATTCAGGCTGGGTGACTTGAGGAGAAAGACTTCCCTGAGAAGATTATCTCAATATTAGCAGTAAAGTTAGGGGGTGTAGCATAATGGTAAAGCATTTGTCTGTCATGTGAAAGGTCCTCAGTTCCACCCCAGCACCACAAATAATAATAATAATAATAATAATAATAATAGTCCAGCGTCGCCTCCACCACAAAGTGCAGACACAAGTACACTGAATTAGTATACTAACCCTAGGGGCTGGCGGTGGATGCGGTATCAAACTCACATCTTGTCTCCAATCACATCTTAACTTTTACTTCTTTTAAGATCAAATTAAAAGCCCATTAAAACTAAACTCTGTTTTTCTCTTCTAAGGAGCCATCCCCCCCATTTGATCATAATATCAAATGTAAAACTACAACACGCTCTTCACTACATATTTAAATCATCCACAAATAAGTAGTTAACTAGAAAAAAACAAGTATTACTTTGGGAACATAATGTATAAGCAACCATGGCATATAGTCCATATTATTACATATTTTGTGTATCCAGCTAATGAAACATTTCCCTAAATGCTTCCCTCATGCAGCCCACAGTGCGGGTACAGAACACACCCGGCAGTTAAGTGACTATCCTCCCTTTTATTCTCACTGGGAAGAGCACAATGGGTAATATCTGGCTTGAAATCCCTGAGAACTTCTGCTCATAGCCAGGAGAGAAGCAAGGACCCAGCCTCTGAGGGCCAAGGCAGCAGCTAAAGAGGCAACAGCAGTAAATGTAACCTGAGATTCTATCAAGTGTTTTTAAATTTGGTTCCACAGAAGTCAACTCAGTTTTGCTGGGAGATTTTACTAGACATTTAGCTGGTGTGTGTATAATTACTTGTCTCTCAGAACTGGGAGTGGGGAGTGAAAAACAGTCAAGGAAGATGTGCCCAGGGTCTCAGAACGGCATTGACTCAACACCTGATGTGCGGGACACTCAATATGTGTGCAACTGCTTCAAAACTAAACATTTTAGTCTTCGCTTGCACGTAGATGAGGAACATAAGCTTTGCTACCACTGTTTTTACTAAGGTGTTAAAAACAAATACTTATCCCTATCTATCCTTAATCTCTAGCTACCCTCCCCATCATCCCCATGATTGCCAAAGATCAAAGTGGGAATCTGAGCATGCATTACAGCATCCAAGCATCTGTCAGACATAATCAACTCACGTGGCATACCACAAGCATGTGATGACTCCCAGAATTCATGGGGAAACTTATGCCTGTGATCCCTCAGAAAGGGGACGGAAACAAACTACTTCATCAAAGTCTGAGTCTAGGTTTTGAAATGAAGATAATGCTGTGATAATACAAGAAGAACAGGAGTTTCAAGAACTTTTGAGGCAGGGCTCTGGATCTCACAGCCAAAGGTAAAGCTTGGGAGACAGCTTTCTGTGTGTTTCCAGAGCTCGGCTGCCGACTTCACTGCTTCTGCAAGACACACCCTTTGTTACTTTGCTCTTCACTAATTCCAAACTATAATTTTGCTACTGTTGTGAATCATAATGTAAATATCTGATATGCAGGATGTCTTTTATGTGACCCTGTGGGGTCATGACCCAAAGGTTGAGAACCACTGTTCTAGAGGAAAGGTTTTGATGGTTTGGTTTTGTTTCTAGGCTTCTTGTTCTGGTTTATTTGTTTGTTTGTTTTGCCCGGCACCAGGGCCTTCAGGATGATGAGACACAGCCCTAGACAGTGTAGCTTCCAACACCGAAGTTGAACCAATCTGTTCATTCAACTACCGCCAAAGCAAAAAGAAAGTATAAACAACACATCTCCTCTCCCCACCTCACGTTGCCTCGTACAAGGGCGGGGGGAACAATATAGATGATCAGGAAAGCTCTCCAAAGAAAAGAAAGGCTCAACTCATTGCCCCCAGCTTTATCCTTGCCATTTAACATTTCCAGGTACTTCGTCTGCTCCACTGCTTCCTATTGTGAAATGTCTCCAAGAAATCTGTGGGGTTACAGCTGTCTTCCGCTTAGGCACACACTTTATGAACTGGTCACTACGCAGCAATCGCTACCCTAGGAAAACACGCCATAGGAACAAGTGTGCAAACAGGCAGACACTTTTAGGAGTCCACAAAGCCTTGCCAGTGGAAATGCAGTGGAGTTTCATCACAAGGCAGGCCACACAGGCATTCAACACTCGGCACCCACAGCCTCCTGGACAAGTGTTGCGACTACTGTCGCCCTGAGACAGGCCAGCCTCAGGATTGGTGACCACAAAGAAACGGTATGACAGCTGGTTTAATGTCACCTTGCCGCAAATCTGAATCACCTGAGTAGGGAACGAAGGACATGTTCGGATTGCCAAAGCTGATGTGGGAAGATGCATCCCAAATGTGTCCCAGGCTCCCATCGTTGTCTCAGAACCAGTGGCTCTCCAGCAGCCCTCCACTTCTTAAACTCAAAATTGGAACTGCTGAGGTGCCCAACCCAAAGCCACTGCTAGGCTCTCAGCCTCTAAGGTGTGAGACAACTCTTGTTCCTACTTCAGCATAAGGTGATTTAAGACGTGCTCCTAATATATGTATATTCATTCACGCTAGCAGTTCTGTTCCTCTAGAAAACCCTGACTAACACAGGCAAGGAATGACTTATGCACTGGGAATGGCAGGAGTCCCCTGCTGCGTTCTGGCCCTACGTAACTAATGCTAGACTGTGTCAATGAGTTCACTTGGCATCTTCCCGTCCTTATGGCGGCCTCAGTGTTGGTTAGAAACTCATGTTGGTCACTAAGCGGTCACAGTGTGAAACTTGGTTGCTTTTTAGGAGATGCTAAGGGCAGAAGCCTTAGCTTTTCACTAAGGAATTTCAGAGTCTGAACTCGCCCATTCACTCAGAGAAATAATTGCAGAGCTCCCGCTATGGGCCAGGTATTGTTGGACTTGACACACAACAATTTCTTGACCAAGAGGCAGAGAAATTATTGCAAGAGAAGGCAAGTTATGTGCCCTTCTAGAAAACGGCCAACGCTGAGCCCAACCAGCACAAACTTCTCGGACAGGCAAGTTCTAGGTCTCCCGTGCAGGGGTCGGCAGATCCTTGGGCAGGACAGGCTGAACCTGCGGAAGGTGATAACCTCCCTGGAAATCACAGAGGCTGAGGACTCAGTCTGCTTCCAGGAGGCAGCTGAAGGCTGCAGAGGCAGGGCCTGGGGTGTGCAGCTGCCATTGCCCCCACTCTGAAGGCGGGAGACAGCTGACAATGGGCAGAGAGTAAGAGGCAGCCAGAAGTCATGGGGCCAGACTTGAGGATCATAGTTCTGACTCTGAGAACCCCCTCCAAGGTTCTGAAGACTTGTTCTATTGTTCTGAGGAGCGAGGTCAAAAGCAGGTACCTTTAACTAATATATGTTAAATACGGTTGCAACTAAAAGCTAAATAACAGCAGCCAAGACGGGTAAGAAGAATGGATCCGTACTACGGGACAAAGGGCTGGAAAAAGGAGAGGATGTGGCCAGAAATGATGCCATTCTGACTGATCACATGTGAGTCGAAGCAGGTGTGGATGGCACGCGATAGGACGGTCCACGGCTGAATCCACGGGCAGTGTCCACTGGAGCTATCAGATTGGATCCGGACACCGCAGCTGTCCTTTGCTGGAGAACTGTATTAACAAGTCTGACCTTCCTGCTACATAAAAGAAGCGGTTTCTCTAAAAGCAAACACATTACAGCAACCGCATAAGGGAAAAGTGTGAAGACAATTAACCTTGCCCTGGTGACCTGATTCAGTACTTAGTCTGGAAACAGAGGTCAAAGAGCCTTTACCTCACCTCTGCTGCAAGAAGATGAGTCCGGAAAGAAAAAAAGTCAGTGGTATAAATAAACATTAATACAAGGCTAATTTTCATAGTTCTCATTTCGCTGAATAATTATACCTTCGGGCTACCATGAATAATGTATTAAGTAGCATGCAGTTTATATGTAGTCCTGCATGTTGCCGCCCTCATTATGCAATCATTTGAAATCATTCCAGGGCAAACAGTGGCTAGAAAGCAACTTCCATGCAAATGGTCTTCTCCTGTGAGCCTTCCAGATGGTTTACTAAGTGTCTCTTTAGGTTAACAGGAGCTATTCAGAACACAGCCTCAAAATATTCTCTCTGAAATACGTTCAATAATTCATTAAAGTTCTTGCATGTCAAACTCTCTCTTTTCTCGGCTTTCTATGCAGACCGATGCAAGGAAGGCTTCCGAGGAGGGAAAGCCATGAGCTCCCGAGAATTTGTCACCTCTGTCCTTCAGTGATTGGAAGAAGAAGCCTATCCTTCAAGAAGACCCATTGTTACAAAATAACCCTTTTGTTAAAATGGAATTCAGCCTAGGTGCTTGGGGATCTAACTGCCCTAAGGGAGCCCCTTTCCCATTAAATTGTCTCCATTTTTAGCTGTTGTAATAAGAAGCCAACTCAAGCATCGATCCATTAATCCTGGGAGTTGACCTGTTTTGCTAAGTCTCGCTGAGCACGGAACACGGATTATCTAGACCTGACTGGTCCTCCTCATTTTTCTTGCTTCCTCTGTTCTCCCTGATACTGAAGATCATCATAAAATGGTAATCTAATTACTCCAACTATTAATTACGCTCATGATTAATTTGAAACACCTGACACAAAATGTAAGCCGGTATTCTGTGAGACAAACACGCAGTCTTAATGAAATTCTAACACCTGAAACTGCTTGGCATCGCCATCAGTCAAGTAACTACGCTTAATTTCCTCTCGGCTGGGCATGTTAATAGAGTTGGTCCTCGGTATTATTTACTAAAAATGTGCTTCCATACAAAACAATTACAGTGCATCTAATCTGTGGCCTTGAACCACAGACTCGGAGCCAGCGTCAGCCTCCCACGTAGGCTAACCCCTCAAAAGTCATTAGTCTCTGCTTTTGACTTCCTGCCCTCCTTGTCAAATGCTCAGTTTTCTCTAGAAGTTCGCTCATTTTCTTGAGTCTCCAAATATAAACGGTTTATAAGACTTTTTGTAAAATGCTATGCAAATGGCTTATGCGAGAACTAGGGGGAGCAATGTCTGCTTAAGAGAAAGAATGAAACAATCTCACTCTGGCAGCTCAGACTGCTGCTGATGGGGTACGAAGAGAAAGAAGATGGAGACATGAAGTTTGGGGATACGAGGATGGGAATCAATCGAGGGGGAGTTAGGAGGAGGAAATGGGGTGATACACTGTATAAAATTCTCAAATAATTAATAATAAATACTTTTTAAACACACCAAGAAAAACCTGCTCCCAATAAATGGGTCTGTAAGTACAAAGACCAGAACAGAATAGCCTGCAGGGTTTCCAGAGGACAGCCCAGACCTACTAGGGGAATGGATCCGTTAAACAGCTCTGCAGGTGGAGAAGAAGCCTGGGGAAGATTATCCCCATCTTTGGTCTCTCCCTTAATTAAACTAAACAGGACTACTGAGCCTGGCATGAGGCCTATCCAGTGTTTCTCAGACAAGACATCCTCACCTTCTCTCCCCTAGGTTCAGCCACTGTGGGAGATGGGACAGACACAGACCCATGTGCGAGTGCAGACCTGACATCTGCTCCCCTTTCCACTAGTCTCCCCATCTCCCCTTGGTAAGCATGTCCCCTCTTTATTCCAGGAAGCGGAGCAGAAGAGGGAAGGAAGAAAGAAGGTTGGAGAAGAAGAAATAAAGGAAAAGGTGCACGAGGGACGGATGTCAGTCCACAAAGACCGAAGCACCAAAAGGGAAAAGGAAAGTTGGAAACAGGAATAAAACTTTTTATTCCACCAAGATTTTCAGTAGTTTGGCTCTTAACTTTTTTATGAAAATTCTCTTAATTAAATGAAATGTATGTTAATGACAAATCTCTAAAATATTTTATGATGGCATGTCTTACTCCTAAGATGGAACACATTCTGTCATTCACCATCAATCAAGTTATCTAACTTTTTGACTCTAATAGACTATTGCCAATTATGATTCACGCAATATGAATAAAAATTGATGAGATTTATTCTGTAGACTCCTGATTCAAATATAGGTGGGGTATGCATACTAAAGAGTAATTCTGAATATTCTAATTTTAGATGCTCATTTAATTTATGGTGTCTTACCCCAAAAATGAGCTCACTGGAAGACAGAGGGATGCATAATTTCTTCTCTCAACCTTCGAAGCACTATTAAGCTAGAAACTGAGTTTATAAGCATAATAAATTTACATGTTAAAAGGAAAACGCAATAAAACATCTAGTAAAATGAAAATGTGGATATCTTAAAATATAGAGAAGCTAAAGTAAAACTATCAACTGTACATACTTCAAAGGAAAGGACATGACTGAGATGTCTACATTACAGTCACACACATACACACATACATGCACGTACACGCACACAGACACATGCACACACACACACACACAGACACATGCGCATGCACACACACACGCACACAGACACATGCGCACGCACATACTCCTAAAGGAGAAATTAGTTGGTGGACAAAATCATTTCTACCCAAGTACATCGGCTGGATAAATGTGAGGACAATAAATAATATTTCTTTTGTCTAAGTGTTCCAGGACTGTCTCTCCTTCAGGGACAGATGAGCTGCATCCAAAAGCTACTGCTCCTGAAAATGCATTCAGTATTTTAAAGATCTCATAGATATCACAACCAAACTTTATCTCCAGCCCAGGCTGCGTCTATGAACATCATCCTGTAGGTCTAATTGCAAATGTCAAATTCTCATTAAAAGATCTGTATGTGTGACATTTCTCACTTAAAATGCCCAAACCAAAGTTTTATCTTTTCCTATGTTTCCCATGTCCTAAATATGGTCTACTCATAGATGCCACAGCTTGACTGATAGCATCAGTATCACTGAAGTTCCTCAGTTCAAGAACACTGGATCCCCTTGGCCTTGTGTCCTCGTAACTCATAATCTGCTCCATACCGCTGGTTCCACATTGTAAAGCATACCAGGGGCCAACTACACATCACCTCTACTGCTGCTACCTGTTCAAGCCTCTGGTGGTTCTTGGAATGACTATTCCACCAGTGTCCCAATAGGCTACCCTTCTCCACCTTTGTGCATATACAACCCAGTAGACAATTTTTAAAAGGCAGGGTCCTTTAAAAATAGCTCAAAAGTCTTTGAGGGCTTCTCACAGGGGAGTAAATGCTATAAGGTGTCCTTCCAGTCTTGAGATAACTAGCTGCTTCTGTTTTTCTGAGCCCCTTTTCCACTCCCTCTTTGAATCAACTCTATACAGGCTCTGTCTTCTCCTGAAAAATTCTTTCCCAAGACATCTTATGAATCCATCATTAACAGTTCTCAAATATCAAGGGGGTATCACTCAATTCATTGTTGCCATCCACCCCAAGCACCAACCCTCCTTTTTATAACTTCCTCCACTTTTTCATTCATAGGATTCATTTCCATTTCACGTACCATGCTATGGCAGATGACATTTTCCTATCATACAGCTCCAGTGATACATCAAGGCACCAGCGACTTCTCCCCTTGAATATGGGTGAGTCTTTACCATGTCTTTAACAGAGTTTATGGGAAATGACTCTCAATTTCTGTAATTAGGCCCTACACAAAATTCAGCTTTCTGCCTGGATCTCCAGAGAGGAGAACCCAGTCACCATGCTGACAGAGAGCCAGATGAAGAGCCCCTCCAAGGGATCCAGCCTTCTCAACACCTAGGCTGAGATCCCAGAAAATGGCCAGCCCCAAACTGCCAGCGAGAATAAACCCCTGGAAGTGCCTCCTCTAGAATAGCAGAGAACAAGGAACCAAGGCACTATTCTTGAACTTCTTAACAACTTTGTCTTGGAATTTTTGTTCTGTGAGTGAAGGTCCCATGGGACTATGGCACAGAGGCTGGCAAAGTCAACTCTGGACTCTTGCAAGGTCCAACCTCCTTGGGTGTTTAGCTTTTTTCCAACCTCAGTCTCCTGTGTCTCCCATTCCAGTGAGTCCAGTGACCACTGCCTCCTCTGCCCTGGAAGGGGTATATGTACAAAACCAGCAAGTGCTGAGTGCATGGACAATGGACAAAGGGTATGGCATAGTGTGGGCCATCCTACACTTGTGCCAGTGGCACGTAAAAGGTTGTGACAGGTGCCAAGACTTGTACCACAATCCAAGCCAATCTGAATCATGAAGCTTCACCTCTTCCTTGGGAAATATTAGGAGTTAATGGCTACCAGGAGAAGGGGAGCTATAGTTTCTTCAGTGGTGTAGCTACTAGCAAGTTTCCCGTTCTCCAGCAACTAGCTCTCTACCCATGTTTATGCAAGCAACCCTAACTAAACTCAGTGGATAAAAAAGCCATGAAAATAGGAGGGGAAAGGAGTTTAGATGGAGGATGGTGCCAAGAGAGGGCAAAGGGGATGAATGTAATCATAATACACATGTATGAAAGTCTCAAAAAAATTTTAAAAGACTATAAACAGGGATGTATTAAGTCTGATCATTCAATAATAAAATCACTAAATGTGCTTATTACAGTGTTCTTTCCAATATCTACAATGTATCTCAGTCTCAGATCTCACTCAGTCTTTACCCAACCATAACAAAAAAGGGATACACCAGGTCCACAGCCATAGCATATGTTGGCAGAGAGTTTACCATGTTAGAGGAGTTTCAGGTTGTGTTCAGTACCTCTCTATAGAGTCACTGTTCTTCCTGTATTACCACAGAAGCTTTTCTCCATCACATCACTGTGTCTATGTGCACATGCCTGTGCATTATGCGTATACGTGCTCAGGAGCTCATATATGTAGAGAAGCATGTACCCATCTGTGTATATGGTTAAAGAGCTCAGAGGTTGACAGAAGGTGTTTTCCTCAATTATTTCTCCATGTTGTTCTGAGACAGACTCTCTTAGTGAACATAGCTGGTTAGGCCTCCTGGTCTACCTCCTTCCCCAGTCCTGTATTACAAGCAAGCTCCATCACCCCTACTTTTTAAAAATAAAAGATATTGTGTGTGTGTGTGTGTGTGTGTGTGTGTGTGTGTGTGTGTGTGTGTGTGTCCTCTGTATGCTTGTGGAGGCCAGAGTTCTCTCTTTATAAACATCAGAGGTTCTCTCCTTCCACTGGGAATCCAACTTGGGTCCTTAGGCTCATATACAAGTGCTTTTCCCTGCCATGCTGTCTCTCCTGCCCAAAGCTCACTGTTTTATTCAAACTCAGGTCCTCGGACTCGCCCAACAGGCACCGTACACACCGAGCCATCTCCCCAGCCCTCTCTGACTCTGATTCAGTGAATGGCTGTGTGAGGGACATTCCTCTGACACTACAGGCATTATACTTCTCCTTGCCGGTCTGGAAGTTGATAAGAGGCTGTCTTCCATCTGTCTCAGTGCCATAACTGTCACTGCCTTCCCAAGTACTGTCCCCAACATTCCCTGACTGAGAACAGCAAATTCACTGGCAAGATTTGCATACAAGTCATGTCTTTATGTGTGACAGAAGCTTTTACAGATAGAAAATGCATGCTTTCAAAACAGAATAACTACCACCAGTCATGTAATCCCTAATGTGACTGGTGCCTGGATAGAGTAGATGAAGAAAGAGAGGCCAGTAGATTCAATTCAAGTCTGATGCTGAAATTCACGGAAGCAATCATGGAATAGTTTCCTAGTGTTCACATTAACATTGATATATACACATATATATAATACAATACAAGTAAAGAGCAATATATATACCATATATTATATATTTTTACTTATATTTATAAAATATAGATGTTTGTACATATTTTGTGTGTATATACATATGTATACATGGTGCATATATATATATATACATGCATTTCAAGTTTTAAATGCATCCTTGGGTTTTCTATAGATCATGCTAATAAAAGGGGAAAATCCTTTTTTTTAATTATATGTCTATGTGTGGACCTATGCACATGAATGCAGGTGCCCAGCGAGATCAGAAGAGGGCATGAGATACCCGGGATCTAAAGTTACAAGTAGCATCAAGAGCCAAACGTGGGTGCTGAAAAGTAAACTGGGGTCTTCTGCAAAAGCATCAGGCACCCTTAACCACTGAGCTATCTCTCCAACCCCAGAAAGAGGCAAATTCTAAGTAACTACTCACTTGAATCATCCAGAGCCCAGAAATACATTTAGAGTGAAAAGATTAAGAGATATTGGTCAAAGTAGTATAGAGCAATGATTGTCAACCTTTCCAGGACTTCAGTCTTTTAGGACAGTTCCTCGTGTTGTGCTGGCCCAGCTGTAAAGTTATTTTATAACTATAATTTTGCTACTGTAATCATCGTAATGTAAATATCTGTGTTTTTCAGTGGTCTTAGGTGATCCCTATGAAAGGGTCATTTGACCCCCAAAGGGTCCAGGACCCACAGGTTAAAAACCGTTACTATATGGCATGTGAACTACAGTTAATAGCTCTGCCATACGTGTTTGCACTCTGCCAGGGGAAGATGCCTCCAGCAGCCTTGCCCCCCACAGCAAATGGATAATGACTGACGGGATGCATAGCAACCACTTCACAGTGTGTATGAAAGCATCCTCTCGGACACCTCATGTAGATTGGGTTTTTATCTTCCAATTAACTTAGTCTATGGGCTGGGGGTTGAACCGGGGACAGCAAGGGACCCTTTCCTTAGGACTGTGAGTGCATCACTCCCTGAGAGTGAGGCTCCCTGGCAAGTCTGGGCTGGCCAGATCACAAACAAAACGCCTGTTTCATCTCACGACAGCTTTTTTGAGGCAGCAACATTTCATGACCATTTCAGTCAGTCTCACACACCGCCCCACTCAAGGCCAGCGCACAATTAAAACCGCGTGCCCCTTCGTGGCTCCGCTCCTGCAAAACCCCACTGTGTAATTTGACTAGAAGATAGCACCGAAAATGAGTAATGGAGCTCGCATGTGTACTCTGTCACTCTGCATTACCTCTGTGTACAGAAAATAAGATGCAAACAGTCTGTGATGAGCGAGGTGAAGGAAGGAAATGAAAATGTCAACCACAGGAGGAAACTGTTAAATGGCATCAACTGCCTGAGAGAAGTGTTTGTGTACCCATGTGCTGCTTGTCTCCCTCAATCTATCATCGGGAAGGACAAGCCACCCGGGGGGAATGAGTGTCCTCGGTCGGCAGGGAAGCTGGCAGGGCCCGGCTCCGACTGCCCACGGCAACAGCACACACACACCCCCAGCCCTGTCGGCTCAGGAGCTTTGCTGCGATCTGGCTGCTGTCAGTGCAGATCCAGAAATAGGCAGGCATGGGGCCTGCTGGTCTTCAAACATCGCGACTCTACAAACATCAAATTCTGGGTAAGTGTGACTAGGAAGCATCCTTAACGGAACAGTTGGCACACTGGCTTCTCTCAATTGCTTGTACAAGAAAGAATCCAGTTTTATTAAAAAAAAAAAAAAAAAAAAAAAAAGATTCACTGCGTGCAGAAAAATTCAGGGCTAATAAGATGAAGACAGACTCCAAAGGAGAATGGGGCCGCCTCTTGCCTCTTACACACACCCACCTTACCTAGGGGAAAGGGGGCAAAGCGTCTGGAAAGACGACGGGAAGAAAGCAGCAATGTCGGGAGAATAAAAGTGGTTGCTTCTTGCAAGCGTGTGTGGCAGGGTAAGAGACGGTGTTGGAAAACTGCTCCACACAAGTGCTGCTGCCTCAAACCTAGCCTTCCACCAGGCTGTTTCTCGGATGAGGGTTTAAAAAAGAAAGCAAGAAAAGAAAAACGGGGAAGAAAAGCAAACAACATCTTCACCCACTTTATGTGGTTCTGGGGGCAACTATTTTATTTTACCTCTTTCTCTTTTGTTAACTGGAATGTCTTCTTAGGCAAGTTTGAGTTTATGGACAAAGTGAATATGGCTCTCACATCCACCATTTCCCATTACTACCTGCCATGAGTACAGTCTGTTATGGCTGATACACAAATCCAACACGTTATTATTAACAAAATGTTACACATTATTTCTAAACATTAGATGAATAATATCAATTTATTTACCCCGTGAAGTTGTTTTCCAGCAGCATTCTCTTGCATGCGGCAGTTTCCTGACATAGCTCAGGAGCTGGAGAATTCAGGCAGACTCTGGAAGGCAGCAGCACTGGCCATACCCATCCAAGTCCACACACAGGAGAAGGATCCCCACCTACCAGCCTGACTGGCCAGCTAGGCAACACAGATGTGCCCTGCTCTGGCAATGGATGCCAAGATCACTTTAATAGGGAGACTCCAGGTGCCACCTAAACTATGTTGCCTTCCTCCAGGAGTCTATTTGCATGAGCAAGGAGGAAGAAGAGGAAGAAAAGAAGGAATAGGAAGAGGAGGAGGAAGAGAAAGAGAAGGATGGGAGCTGCTGCTGCTGATATCTGGAGTTATGCGAAGAAGATGCCACCACCATCTTCCTCCTTATCATGAGAACAATTACACACTAACCACTTAGATGAACCTCCAAGCTCAAGTGTCCCACTAACTTATACAGGAGTTCTACAGAGAGAAAAGACTAGAGAGCACTCTGTCGTCAACATCTCAAACATCTCAACATCAACAAAATCCTCTCCTGCTGGACCATGGCTAGATGAACCTTCTGCATGGAGTTCCGTCAGGCAGGAAGAGCGGGCCCCTGTCAGGCACCATCCTACCCATCTTCCTTGGTTCCTCTCAACTCCACTCACTGTCTCCACCACCACCCCGGAAACCACACCCCTTTCATCACAGGTTTTGCACACTGGGTTTCCTTTCCTGCTTTGGCCTGGTTCTCCTCTCAGACGGGCATCAGGGCCTCACCGATCTCAGGCCACATACTTCACAGAGCCTAAAGGGGAGGCGTGCTGAAGACACTCCAGAGGCACAAGCTTGCAAACCCTGCAGAGAAATCAGCTATACCCCTCTGTTTACTAGCACAGGCAGGGGACAAGGACCTGTTATTGCTTGTGCCAGTGTGGCCACTTAAGCTGTGGGCATGTTTACTGAAGAAACGTGGCATTCCATTCCCTGATTCTATGCTCACCAAAAATAACCCCAGTAAAATGATTGTCACAGAGCTTTCCAGAAAGAGACTGCCTTGTCTTAATGGTTATATGCTCAGGTCCTTTGAGTCTGGTATAGTTGAAATTATCATTATAAATTGATAAAGCATATTAGCACATGCCTGTTGCCCACTTCCTGAGAATCACACGAGCCACACTTCAAGATCGGCTTAGGCAACACAGTGAGACTATGTCTTAAAAATAAACAATAAAGAAGTAGGGTGAGGGTGGTGGCACACCTTTGATTCTGGTACCCTGGAGGCAGAGGCAGGGGGATCTCTGAGAGTTCCAGATTAGCCTAATGTATATAAGAAGTTCCAAGCCTGTCAGGCCTATACAGTGAGACTCTGTTCTAAGACAATAGTGGTGGTGATGATGATGATGACATTACCTAATTAAGTACCAATCCCTATGTGTGGTGAGAGACCAAGGTTCTATAGGACAACATGTCACTACCTCGTTTTCAGACACCAAGGAATGGGCTCTCTCTGTCAAATTCCTATGGGAACCACTGCCGACCAAAGATGAGTCAGGGAGCAGAACAGCCTGCTCCGCAATGCTGCTCACTAGATGGGCTGCTTTTAGCAATTTCCGCAGGTGTTAAGGGAGCAGCCTCCTGGGCTAGTCTCTGGCTGCACTGGATATTGAATTATGACTGGCCTGACAGGCAAAATGAGCAGCATTCTTCAGTGGCAGGGGACACTGCTCACACGTTTATTGCCTCTGGGATGACATGGTTTGTGTTGGTATTTGTGCTTTTAATGGTTTTCCAGACCCAGGCTGCATTTCAGCATCCTGCCACTGCAATTTTCTTCACTCCTCCTCAGAATGGCTTTTGTGTTTTGATGATTAGAAGGTGTTAAAAACGGAAAACTCCTTAAACCAATTAAATTCAGTTGAGGTTGTCTGAGCAAAGCACACAAAACAAAAATGATTCATGGGTTAGACAGGCAGAACCGGAAGTTCAGAGAACACCAAACTGCAAAGTGATCAGGGAGTATTTATGAGAAGGCTAGCTGAAGCTAGTCAATCAACCAGTCACCCAATTACAGCCTAACTAGTTAATGGTTTATAGCCTAATCAGTTAATTGGCTACAGGGACATCTACCACTAGCCAAGCCTAGAAACGTAATGCTCAAAATTGGGAGGGGGAAGTGGAGAGATGGCTCAGAGGTTAAAAGCACAGACTGTTCTTGCAGAGGAATCTCAGTTCCCAGCATCCATGTCCGAGGCTCACAGCCTGTAACTCTATCTCTAGAACAATGGTTCGCAACCTGTGTTGTGGGTGGGTCGTAACTCTTCTGGGGGTCAAGTAACCCTTTCATAGGGGTGGCATATCAGATATCCTACCTATCAGATATTTACCTTACAATTCATAACAGTAGCAAAATTACAGTTCTGAAGTAACAACAAAAATAGTATTATGGTTGGGGGTCACCACAAAACAAGGAATTGTATTAAAGGGTTGCAGCCTAGGATGGTTGAGAATCACTGCTCTAGGAAATCAAATGCCCACTGTTGGCCTCCACAGACACCAGTACTCACATGTACACATGTATACACACACACACACACACACAAAGATAAATCTTTAACAGCAATAAAAATCTCTCATATTGACACAGTCTGTTGTATATTGATATGGCCTGTTACCTATTGATACGGCCTGTTGCAATTGATACGGCCTGTTGTCATCTGACAAAAATCTCACTTAGCAGATATGACGTAAACAATAGAAAACCAAATTTTCTCATTTTGATAAAACAGGTGGGTCTGAATCACTTTCAATTCTCAATATTAAGGATTTTCCTGCAATTGTTGAAATGGCTGCAGAAATCAAATGCAAACAGGATTAAATCAGAGGCATAAAAATGTGCCTAATCTTGAGCTGAGCAAATCCTGTAAAATAAGGTGGGTTATTTTAAATTTGTCTTTATATGATTTATATGATTAGAAGCTTGCTTTCATTGCAATTAAACATTTAATGTCTAATTAAATATTTCCTGTGTTGCAATTTATGAAATCTAAAATACTTCTGCCAACTGATTATAAAACCTACTCCCTCACAAATGTAGACATTATGAGAAAACTAAATTCACTCTCTATTTAAGTACTGTAGCAAAAGAATAAACAACTGTTGGCACCCTTGATGGGTGTTTTGTGTACAGGTTCACTGAATTGCAGTCTTGTCAGGCAGTCCTAGACTGCAGATTGGAGGATGTAGGATATCATGCTTGTTAAAGCGAGGGCAGAGTGGATGTTGAGTTCATTGGAAGGGTGTCCAAATGAGAGTTTAGACAAAATAAATGCATTTGTTATTTAACTTGAATCATGGGCATTCTCTAATCCCATGTGTGGGCATGGACTTTCCTTAGGGTTCTAGGGGTGGTTCTGTATAACTCCACCTAAATTCTTCTTCTCCTTCAGGACTGTAGTCCAGTCTTCAGTTGTCTTTACAGGATAAAGCTGTAGATCATACTCAGGCTGAGTGAAAGTGGAGCTCACCTTTAATCCCAGCACTTGGGAGGCAGAGGTAGGCGGATCTCTGAGTTTGAGGCCAGCCTGATCTACAAGAGCTGGTTCTAGGACAGCCAGGGCTACACAGAGAAACCCTCTCTCAAAAAACAAAATAAAAAAATGCGCGCACACACACACACACACATGCATGCACACATAAGCACCTATATGCACACCCTCAAAAGGCATGCATGTGCGCATGCACACGCACACACACACACACACACACACACACACACACACACACACACACACACACACCACTCAGGAGTCTTAGCTTCTTTATCTGTAACTGTGATAAATATGCTCTGACAAAGCAACCTAAGGGAAAGGGCCTTATTCTGGCCCTCTTCAAGGATGGCCCATCATGGCTGCCGGTCTTGAGGTGACAAGAGCATCCACATTCAGGAAGCAGAGATAATGGATGTAGGCTGTTGCTGCTCAGCCCCTATCCCTGCTGATACAGTTTAGGATTCCAGACAGGAGACAGCAGCGCCAGCAGTGGCCAGATCTTCCAGATCTCAATTAATGTAACTGAGAAAGTCCCCTGCAGACATTTCCACAAGCCTGTCTCTAGGTGACTCTAGATTCAGTCAAGCTGATAACTAACCTTTACATTGGGCTAAAGAGAGCTGGGAACACACCCAATTGACTGTTCTAGAACACACCACCCAAATGACTGTTCTAGAATATATCCAAATGACTAGGGCATGCCCAACTGACTATTCTAGAACATGTTCAACTGACTGTTCTAGAAGACATCCAACTGAGTATTCTAGAACTCACCTAGCTGACTATTCTAGAACATACCCACTGACTGTTTCAGGACACACCCAACTGACTACTCTAGAACATGCCCAGCTGACTGTTCTAGAAGACATCCAACTGACTATTCTAGAACACACCCACTGACTGTTCCAGGACAGACCCAACTGACTGGTCTAAGATATATCCAAGTAACTGTTCTAGAACATACTCAACTGACTATTCTAGACATACATCCTACAGCACCAATCATGTCTACTGTGAAGACCACCAAACTAATCTGTTTAAAATGTTGACAGGGTGTGTAGGAAGAGTTCCCAAACTGAAGACTGCACTAGCTTCCTATCATTTGTATCAAATACTTGAAACAATTTAAATGAAGAAATGACTAATGGTGCTCTAATCCTGTAGGTTTGTTTCAGAGCACAACCACTTGTGTTTATGCCTGTGGCAAGGCGGGTTACAGTGGGGATGTGGATGTGGGAGAACGCTGTTCACCCCAGGGCTGCTGGGAAGCACAGAGAGGGAGGGAAAACTTGCATCCCCATCTTCTAACTGACTTCACTTCCACACCCTGAAGGTTAAAGACTCCCAGATAGCACCAATGCCTGGGGTCAAGCCTTTATTTAGCACATAGGCCTTTGGGAGTCAATCACTTCAGAAATTGGTAATGCATTATATAGGACCCCAAACATATACATACAAATAAAAGGGTGTTCGTTTTTAAATCTCTTTTCTAATATTTTGGAAAAACTTATTCTCAAAGAAGTTTTATTAAGAATAAACCTCCAACAGTATAAGCTCTACCACTTAGGCATTTCAATTCATATGTACCTAGTAAGAGAGGAATAATAGTACTAATAAACAATTTTGTTAGAAATAATTCCTATGAAAAATCAGTTTTAATTATCTTTTTTAGTTTTGTAGTTATTAAAAATGCTCTCCCTTTTTACTCTTTGGTATTTTTATTCATTAATATTTTTGGATCATATAATATTTGGAAATAGATTATCAAAATTAATTGCTCTATCAAAATTAAAATGTTGATGTATACAAAAGCAATGGGAAAAGAAAGAAGAATATTCTAGGGAAAAGTTAACTTTTCTTTGTATGCCTTTTTAAAAAGTATACATTTCCTATTTCCTTTGCTATTTAAATAACTAGTAATTTTGATTTCATAGTCCACTAACATAACCAGGAAATCATGGATTCATGCTGAAAATAAATAAAGGTAGCTTTAAGGTTTAATAAGAAAAAGACATTTTCCAATGACGGATTTGTGTCACGTCAGCATAAAAAGTTCAATTTTATAAAGTCTTACTCTAGGAAAAAGCAGTGTAATTGAAAGGGCGTGGCCTGCCAAGACCCAGAGGACTCACTCCAGTTCGGCTGTGCACAGCCCTGTCTCACAAAAGAATCATGTGTATTTGCTGGGGTAAAGAGTATGAAAATACATCTTCCAAGAGAATATGCCTATGTTCTAACTTTATAGCTTTCTGTGTAGCATGTCTGCAGTAAATTATCCCAGAAGTAAAGTTCACCCTGCAAATATTTTCACCCTAAATATGATAATTGTATGCCCTGATTAAAAGATAAATACTGCAAAGTTGAAAATAATGTGTTTTAAGTAATGAAGCAAGGCATGAAAGGCTGAGTAAAGTCTCAGACAGCTGATGGAACCCACTCACAGTATTCATGATAAACATTAAAGCCAGAGACAAATGTACAAAAATAACCACAGCTCTCGCTAAGAACACAGGCATTAGACGCACCTGCCGTCTCCAACATGGTGAGCCCCGAAAGAGGAAGAACAAACTGGGAAAAATTAAGAGAAGAAACACAGAGTCCTGAAGCACTGTTTACTTCCCACATTGTGGATTTTCTCTTTTTTTCCATTCCCAGATGATTTAAGTTGACAAATTGGTTCTTCTGGCTGTTTAGCCTCCTGACCTCGGACAGCCTGTTTCTAACTTCTGTCTCACCCAGCTGTTGACAGACTAATGCCACCAACCAATGTAATAAAACCTCGGCAGGGCTTAGGATTAGGAGAGGAAATTGTAAGGACAGCAGAAGAATTAGAGTGAAGTCAGCCCAACTTCTCAGAGAAAATCCCGCCTCTAACCGAGGAAAATATGGCTCTCTGGAAGGGGCTAATGTGTGTGCCATTGCTCCTGGCACAGTGCCACCACGGTGCTGCCAGGCATTTCCTGAGTGGGGGTGGGGTGGTGGTTCTTCTCCCCTAAAAGGACTTCTTGAAATTTGATATAATCTAAGCACAAGCTGTACTTCTGAACCATTTCTTTCAGAAACAAATATTCAATTTTCTTCTCTGTATAGAGCTATAACCTAGGCAAGACACTTGCTTTTCTTTCCTAGAGTTCTCAGGGCAACATCCCACTTGGATGTCACAGGATGTAGAATGGTGACAGGTGTCTTTATACCTTAGAGGGACCCTCTCCGTACCTAAGACACAGCGGAGTCTGTCTTAGGCCATTGACTGACCCTCCCTGAGCCTCAACTTCCCCATTTGTAAACTCAGCAGGCATTTTTGGGACTATGAGAACGTGGTGTAGTGTCCGACCACTTTTCTACGCTCTTCTCTGACCATGACGAATTAATGCTGATGAGTCAAAGTCTTCTGTTTTAAGCTTCCCTTGTATTAACCACAATGTTCTCAGTATCATATCAAATCCTGAAGAGGATTTAGCAAGTGTATGTATCTACCAGGGATAGAAGCACGGCTTTATGTAACTGCTCATCTCTTAGGTTTATAGGGTACAATTAAAGTACACATTTTATAACTACTATCAAGAAGATATGTGCTTCCTAATGAGGAAGGGTGCATGTGCAAGTTCCTGTGACAGCAATTATATAGGCCATATTAGGTACTTCCTCGTTTCCTAAGCCTTAGTTTTCACTCTTCCTACTTTCTCAACAGCATAGGTATTTCTGATCATGTTTAAAATGCCTTTCAAAGGATAGTTAGGGAAACAAAATAAATGTAAATTTTACATAGGTGTATAAAAGAAATTTAGCCTAATGGCTATAAGTTATGCCCGGGGCTTCAAAATCATGCCTGACTGTTAGAATAGATGGGGTGGTCACTGTATCCTGTCGCTATAACTTAAACTCATTCTGCTGAGGTCCCATTGGTTCCACCTGGAAGGATGCTACCAGCAACATCTTTGGTCCTCAGCTTCATCAGTATCGCAAAGCCACCTCACAATACAGTCATTGTAAAGCTCTTCCTAGACAATCAATCATTTCAAATTATGTAACCACTCATTAATTTTAATGGTGTTAGTATTTTTAAATAGTTGAATTTTTTTTCAAGTAGACTCTGGACATTCATGCAGAGACTTCTGGTTTTCTTCCAGTCAGCCAATCTGTACTGACCCAGGACATGAAACCAAATTTTGCTGCTCACTGGCTTTAAAAAGATACAACGCTTGCATTGACCTTCTAAGACAAGAGAAACCCATTCTCAGCGTCATTTCCCCTCTTTCATCACTGTCAGTCACCTCCAGTCATTTCCCATGGTACCCTTTCTCCATGACGACAGCTCCTCTCTACCCCTAATATTCCTACACAATAAATGCAACACAGACAATGATAATAGTAATAATAATAATAATCTAGTGATATGCTTTCCTGGAAGATGTCTAAAAGAACTTTCAATTAATTAAAAGTAAAATAATCATCATGATAACAAGGCTGGTTTTGATTTTGCTATCTACTTTTCTAAGATGTAGCAGCACTTTCTGACTATGTTTTAATCAGAGATATAGTCTAACTAGAAATAAAAGCTAACCGCAAAAGCGGGCTATTTGCTCACTGGAAAGGAGCCCATGGCCATACAGCAAGAACCACATACGCTGCACTCTAAGGACAGTTCCTTGGGGAAACCATTTAAATCAATCAAATCAGAGCAAACACTGACGACTGGAAATAAGGTTCCTAATATGACCACACCGGAACTAGAGAAACGTACAAGGCAAAACCCCATGGCTTGAAGGAAAGAGACACAGCGACGCGCAAGAGGCGCTCCACTCTCCCGCTCCGAAGGAAAGGGCTCTAAGGATCATTACTTGTGGAATTCACCATGTGATTAGACTAAGACGTGTTAGGCTATGTCTTATATCCGAAGGATAAATGAAAAGAAAATCATTTTCTAGAAGATCTGTGAAGAAACATTCCAGTTTTTTGACTATATAAATTCTTTCTGAATCAAGAATGAAAGTTAATAACTGGTAGATTTGAGCCGTCAGATAACAGAGAGTATTATAATCCTTCCTGATTCTCTTAATAAATCTAAACATAACAATTGACACAACAATACTAAATCAACAAATGCACTTGAACTACAATTCGAATTTAAATAGTACTTCATGATCGTGCCTCTGAAGACAGCCAACAGCCCAACAGCCTCAGCCGAAGAAATGAGCTTGCTCCTGGGAAAGTGTCCTACGCCACCTTCCTTCAAGGCCTGAGCCCTGAACCAGAACTTGTTCCAATGCCAGTCAAGATTTCACGCCTTCAACTTCTATTTTCCCGGAGTCCCTTCTTAGACCGCAGAGCACTCAGCCCTAAATAGGACATCTATGGCAACCCTACCTCCCAGGGCTCATGGATCACAGCAGGAGCAAAGACAGGAAGACTGGCAAAGCCAGAGGCTGTGGAGGACTGCGGCAAAACGGTATTCTCTAGATGCGACAGGGTCGCCTCCCATACGACCACCACACAGTGGCTGTGGCTGCATGCACAAGATCAAGCCAGAAAAAGTCCCGGCATGAATCAGGAGGGGCTCACAAAGTCTCACTCCTAGCTAAGGAGCTGCTAAGGGGAAAGCTACGTCTCCAAGGATACGGCCCGTCTTTTGAGCGCTCTAGCGGATGGCCCTACGGCCCTTTACAGACTGGAACTCAGCCGACTCCATGGGTTAGGTAAGAAATGAATAGGCATGACCGAGGAGGCGACATGGCTGTGTCAGGGGCTAGAAAGAAGAGTACAGATCAAAACATTATATACTTATAAATCAACAAACAGTGACTCCAGAAACAATGTGTGTTTTTAAGACGAATCAACCCCCTCTTTGCAACGCAATGTTCTTCACTAGTGTCTACTCTTAACTCTGCCTAGTGGCTCGCCAAGATGGGTCTCCCCAGGAAATGTGAAGAATCAGGTTAAGTGGGACCCAAGGACAATGTTCAGTCTAAACCTTTAAGTCATCTTTAGTTTTTCAGTTTCATAGATTAAATGGGTTTTCTTTCATTCAACTTCCAGCCATTTACAACCTAAAATGATTAAAAAAAAATAGCACTGATAAAAGTATAAAGAATGTCTATTTTCCTGGGAATATCTAAGCATTATCCACTTGCTTAACTCAATGCCCAACCTCATAATTAAAACCCAAAGTTAGAATGTTGAACCCTTACTTCATCCATCTGTGAAATTATCTACTGAACCTCAAAGCACCAGGAAAATGCAAAAAGCAGCAAACCATGTTCTGAGTAAGGGTTTGTGTGACCCAAGATTTAGTGTTTGTAATTGAGCCTTAAACTATAAAGACACTTTCAATAATTCCATCCCATTGATTGATGCCTGAATTACCTCTTTAAATATTCAATATGCATATATTTTGATGGTGATTATGAACCTATTATACATATTCCCATTCTCCAAGGGAATTTTAATAGAGAGAAAATGAAAATAATATAAAATATACATAAAGCATAAAAAGCATAACTTAAAGACATTCACAGAGCCTGGAACCAAAGCAGGTGTGCAGTACTTGTTGAGTGGCCCCTGATGCACATAAGGGCATGCATACCCAGCACCATGACCTTCCACTTTTTATCAGGGACTCATCTGGCCAAACATCAAAGACAATTCAACGTGCAATACAGCATCCTTTCACAATCTTAGTCATAAGGAATCTTGATGCATAAAAGAAATACTGCAACACAAAACCAAAACCTGAGTCAAAACAGCATAATGTACTATGCCCAATGTCAAGAGAAGATAAAGGGAAAAAGTTGAAAAAAAGGTTAGATTTGACAAAATACACAGATAAATATACTTGTGCAAATTATTAAACATTCAGTTAACAGGAAATCGGTGTTGTGGTCCTTATTACCAGCTGCTATCAATTACTTTGTCTGTTACTGTCTCTTATTGCAATGTCCTCACTCCTGGTCTTCAATGAATCCCATTCTTTTAGACCTATTATCTCCTTCAAGGCTTTGCTCAAATACAGCTCCTTCTTTGCAGTCTTTCAAATTTCATCAAACTATATGGAATATTCCCCTCATCTGAAACTTGTCCCCACCCTGACAGCCACATCAGCAGACTTCATGTTCTCACAGGGCAATAGCACCTACAGAAACCCCACCGCATTTATATATTTTATCCCCATATACGGCTCAGAAGTGAGTCTCGCAATCCTTAAATACGTGACATTCTTAATCATCACGGGAACAAATGAGATTAACAGAGTCCTGACCTGGAAAACTGCTCTACCTTAAAAGTCAATGACATAACACCATATTGATGAAATAATCCAATCCATTCACCAATCAGCAAATGACTTAACCTGCAGGCAAAATACTGAGTCTTGGGGGACCCAAAAGACACATGATACTGAGCCACTTCTGCAAAATGACTGTTTTTTCTCCACCTACCTACTGTGCCCTCCAGGTTGGCATCTACCCTTCCAAGTTACTTGTGCCTGCTAGATTTGGGGTACTGTAATAGTTCATAGGTAGACAAGAGGACATGGAACAGAGCTTTCAAATTAGCAGTTCTCTTCTTTAAGGTGCCCCCATGCGCACACACACACACGCGCACACATGCGCGCACACACACATACCACACACAGCAAATGCTCTCTTCAAAGTCGCCCTCATCTCCCATGCCTACAGCCAGCAAACAGAAGCAGCTACTTGCCTGCAGTGCCTCACACTCCTTCTACCCTTGTGAGCCATAAATAAACTGAGTAACTAATCTTAAACAAATGGGGAGCTCCATCAAATTTAGTTGAACTGGGGGCATTCGAGGGGTTTTACGGTGCCTTGGAGGTCTCTGAGCCTGTAATATATCCCGTTCATTTAGTAGAACTGCCTCAGCAAGGAAGCTGCAGACAGGCAAATGTGACTGCTGGTTAGTCCCGGAGGACTCTTGTCTCCAGTGGCTTTTCTGGGCTATTCCAGGCACTAACTTGTCTGCGCTCATGTTTGGGCTCAGGAGCAGAGAACTTCAAATAATCAAAGCTCTTTAAATTTTAAGAGAATGTTTACACATTCATTATTTATCCAGTGAATAAATAATTTATTAATCCCTCACAATGTACAAAGTTCTCTGTAATCTTAAAGGACACATAGCTCGAAATTACATTTAAAAAATAAGGATAATTCAAGGCAAGAGAGGATGAACGAGGGAAAATTCTGAAAATATTTCAGAAAATAATTCTGAAAAGAGGAGAACACTTGTTTCTGAGTAAGAGGAACCCGCACTGACTGAGGACTCGCTACATACTCAGCCCCACCGTTCTAAGCACTTTGAACAAAACATTAGTGCATTAAATTCCCAAGAACTGTTCGCCTGCCAGGAGAACAGATATCGAGATAATGAGACTTGGACCCTACGTTGTCAACTGCCTTTCTCAATATAATCGAAAGTATTTAAAATGTGGGACTACAAAATAAGTCTTCATTTAACAATAGCATGAGTTTAATTTTGTATTGTAAGTAGTGATTTCTTTTTAAACAAACAAACAAAAAAAAATGATCGCTTTTTCTGAAAACCTAAAATCTACCTTAGGAGCACTCAGTAAGAGTTTATTTTGTTTCTCTTTTTTTCCCACTGAAAAAGAAAAAAGCAATAAAATACATCCGTGACTGATACATTAATCATTCATTGTTTATTCTCTTAGGGGCATTTAATACGAAAATAACACATTCTAATTTGCTATATATGCATGTTATTTCTTGTTCACATAAATAATTTATATAAGGGGAAATAATAAAAGCTTTCCATGCTAATTGAGATCATTTGAAAGATGAACTTCAAGCTGTCTCTAGCAGTAAATAAATCAGGCAAATAAAGTATGTAAAGTGATAACCCAGGATAGAAGAGCCCAATTGAAATGACAAGCAATCCACTCTCAAGGAGTTTCCCAGAATCCAGAATGAGGACGAGGTTCACAAGGAAGTTTCACGAAACCAGGAGTAGAAAAATGCTATGTGACTGGCAGGAAATATCAAAGAAGAGAAGGGAAGGTTCTTAGGGAGGCAACTGAGATGATTTTTTGTGGGTGGCTATACATTTGCGCATTATCGACATGGATCAGACCCTTCGTGAGGGAAGATGAGGAGAGAACTTGGCAGTGAGAACAAAGCCTAGGCTGAGGCCCCTGGGGTCAGGTGCAGCGAAGGTCTCCTGCCAAAACAGACTGCCTATGTCTAAAGAAACAGTCTCTAAGAGTCGTGGAGAAAACCAAATGCCATGACATGGGGTTGACTTCTATTTTATAGGTCTGGAGGCAGGGAGGGAGGAAGAGAGGGAGGGAGGGAGGGAACGAACGATACAGCAGTGCAAAAAATGGGAGGGGATCCCGTTATGAAACAAGCAAACAGCTCCACTTCTGTGGCATTTGCATGTATACAAAGGAGGGTATTTTAATTCCGAGTGCCCTAAGACATAAAGACACTGAGAGGAAGCCAGGAGGAAGCATGGAGGCTTGCTTGAGTTGAGAGCAGACCCCTCAGCGCCTGGCAACTGTTGACAAGGACTCTGTACTTTTCCTGGTGAAACGGGAAGCCCCTGGAGGCTGGGGGAACTGACTCCTATTTTGCAGTATCCTATCAGTACACATGGTGAAGCAGGAGGCCAGTTAGAATTCTGTGGTTCTAGAGCGCGGTCATGCCAAGGAAAATCTGCAGGAGGCAGGCAGGAGGTGCTGGAAAACTCACAGGACAGAATCAACAGGTTTCACTGTGGATACAAGGAAAATGAAGGACAGACAGGATGACGCTGAGAAGGTCTGTCTGAAGACCATGCAAAAGGTGTCCTGGCATCATGAGACGTAGAGAAAGTGACAATGCTCCTGGAAAGACAGATGGGACTCAATGGTTCCAGGAGAGCAGAGTGTCGGCTCTGCCAGAATGACATGGGAAGCACTCTGGGTTCTAGTCCTGGTTTCTCAAGTGCCTACCTATGTTCCAACAGGGCAAGAACCGGAAAGATCTTGAGGTATCTGACAGGCAGTTGGGGGAGCTGACTTGATTGCTAAGACTATGGAAATCAAAGGGAGGGTGAGGTTCCTGGCCAGGATCAAGGAGAGGCATTTGAGAAATCAGAAATCAGTAAAGGTGTGGAGTATTTGCTGAGTGACTCTGCTACAGAACCAACCAGAGATAAACTTGAGGAAGATCGAGGACACAGAGATTGCTGTGAACCTTAGATGAGACCATGGGATAGAGGAAGAAAGCCGTCTCATCAGGATACAGCCTGAGCTCTGAACCTCCCAGCAATCTTCCCAGGAAGCATCTGGAAGGCACCGATTTTACAGCAACATTTCAATAACTCAGTTAAAAGCCCCTGCCTTGATATGCCTTGGAGGAGTAAAGGGGATCCTCCCCACACTGTTGCCAGGAATGGTCCATGTAACATGCTCCTAGAATTAGAAAAAGGAACACATGACTGTCTACAGAGAACCACCCCACTGGCGCTTTTCTGCGTCGGTGTGCTGTCTTCGCACTCTCAAAACCACCGCAGTCCTCTTAAAACCACCGCAGTCCTGACGTACTGTAAGCGAAGCTGTGTGGCTAATCCCGACAATTTCTATAGTCTCCCACATGAGGACTCGCAGCCTTGGAAAGCTGATGGATTAATGAAACACTGTTACTGCTAATTGCTGACACAAGACTATTTAGGGCTCTGAGGCAATCACAGAATTTTTTTTAGACATTTTCACAGCTTCTCGGAGCAGTGTACTAATCAGTCATGCTAATTCCCACAGTAAACAGCAGAGAGCTTGGCGGAGGGACCGTTATAGCTTCTCTTTCATCATTTCATCTTCTCAGCTCCTTCCAAAACCATCTCTAAATCCAGATCATTTGCTTAGATCATTTACCGGCTGTGACATGCATTCTCTCCAGACTCCAGGCGGAGCTGATGGCGGCAATTTTCACTTCCCTAATGAGAACAGATGCGCCAGTCCTGAGAGCTTCTCCCGGCCACCTCAACTCAGACAGTGTCTCATGAATTGGACCAAGAGCATTCTGCTCATAGAAATGACACCGAACAATGAAGCACGAAGGTTTCGAGAACATGACCTACATCATGTATAAACGACCGACATTAGTCCATGTGTTCACTGCTGTGACCAAGGTCTGGCAAAGCAGCTTAGGGAGGGTATATTTGGGGTGACAGTTATAGGATGCAGGACATCACGGCGGGAAAAGCATGGTGGTGGAACTTGAGGTATCTGGCCATAGCATATACCTGCAATTAGGAAGGAGATAGTGAGAGGGAGCGCTGGTGTTCAGTTTGCTCCCTCCAGAGCCCCAGAAGGAGAGGACCTCTTGATGTCAGTTAACGCAGTCTAGAAACTCTCTCACAGACGTGCCAGGTTTATCTCCTAGGTGACCCTTATCTCCAGGTAAGTTTTGGGCTAAGGGCCCTTAGCTAAGGGCTAAGGGCTAAGGGCTCTGTTCTCCTTCATCTAAACGATCAGCACGTCACACCGTTCTTTACGTGCGGAATGCCCAAGAGGACACAGTGTGCAACAAAGCACCGCTATGAGCCCACGGAAAAGAAACTCACAAAATGTCCATCTCACACCCTAGGTGAGTCAACTGCCAGGAACAGAGGCACACTAAACGTCTGGCATCTACTGGCCACTGATGCCATCCAAGTCCCCTTGTTGTGATGTAGCAGTCGACTTTCTCACTGGGTCCCTCCTTGAAGGGTACCAAACTTAGTACTTGGTCAGCACAACATACTACATAGCAATTATTGCAAGCCTATAAGCTTGCATTGAGCTTTCATTCGCCGGCATTTTGTGCTTTTATTTAATATGAGTGAGTTATAATCAGCACAAGATACAGAACCAAGCAAATTTCCTAACATGGATGGCCTCTCTCTAATGGAGTTACAGCAATAGCTGCAAGAAACATCTCATACCCAAGGAAACAGACAGTAGAGGGGAAACTATTCTTCTACCTGGAAAATGACTCTGTGCCTCTATACCATTACCGAAAATGGACTCTGTGGCCCTCAGAAGCACCCCACTTCATCCCTCTCCCCCCCCCCGGTGAAATTGAAAAGCTAGGTTTGTGGTTGTTAGTGTCTTGTCATTCTGCATACAGATGTGTTATTACAGCAAAGGCAATGGGAAGAAATAGATCCCATCGGTTACTACGGTTTAGAATCTCTGCTGTACAAAATTGAGAGTATTGATTCCTGAAGGAAGAACGCGTGAAAACAAAGCAGGGAATTAGCACCAGTTTCGAGGAGACGGGGAATGATTTCTCAGTAGGATTCAGTTTCAATTTAAAACTGGAAAGACACTGTGAGCTTAAAGATACCGGGTGATTTGGTTAAAATTCCAGAGGATTGGGTTCAAGATTACTTCGTAATCTCATGACTTGAAAACCTTCTTAATTAAGGACTCACGTGTGTTTAAATGATACAGGACAGAGACGCTTAGGGTAGAAGAGCACATGAGCATGAGACAGATGTTTCCGGTCAGGGGACCTCGAAGACCTTGAATTGAATGTGACACTCAATTAAAGACAGGACCCAGATGGCAGGCAGAGGCTCCGGAGTTCTTCCCAGGGTGCCTCCAGTCAACACCGCTGACTCTTTAGCTACTCCTTAGATGCCCAGGCAGAACATGGAGCTAATGGTGGGTGTGTTTCTCTTATCTCGAGGAGGGAAAAACAAAGCCTTCTAGTTTCAAAGAGCCACTTCACAAGGCCTTGCAGGAGATGCAAATCCATCATCCACTCCAGAAGGTTCTTCACTATCCCCAATAGAAAACGTTTTAAAATAACAAAGAGAAACTTTAAAAGCATTGCTCCAAAGCTTTTTATTCAATTCTCCCACTTAGCAATTTTCAAATAAATCTGCCCAGAGACCCAAAAGTTTGTTCTATGTTTTAAAAAGTGTTTTAAGAGCTTTGGACAGAGCACTTGCCTAGCATGCACCAGGCCCTCAGTTCTATCCCAGCCAAGCAATATAATCATTCATTCATACATACATACCAAAATTAAATCCAAAGTTAAAATAAGTTCAGGTTCGTTTTATTTAAAATTACTAGATCTTCCCCCAGCATGCTTTACCACTGCATTCACCCACTTGGATTCAACCAACTGATTGCTCCTCATAGTGCTTCTCCATCCAGTGACATCTGAGGGAGCCCATGACACGTAACTCCACGCCACCCATGTAAAAGCATTCCTTAAAGCCTGGCCTGTGCTGAGAGGGGCTCCTGAGGTAAGTCAGAAGTAGATTCGGCCTGCTCCTTGCTGCCGCTGCCCCTTTCCTTTATCCACTTCGTAACCACCCACAAGGGCAGCTCATGTCAGCATCTCCTCATGACTCACCTCCCTGAAACTCTCAGTCCCTCCACTGCCATGGCTTCCTGCCCCTCCACTCATATTTTCAAATCTAGTCACTTCCTAACCTGAGGGATTTTCATATGTGTACGTGTATATGTGTGTGTGTGTGTGTGTGTGTGTGTGTACAACTACTCTCCTCCCACCCCCGCCACACACACAAACACAATTTGCCACCCAAGGCTCAAACAGTTTCCAGTTGCAGTTCTTTACCAGGGCTTGGCAGAATCGCTGGTTTGTGCCACACACCTGTTATGTCCACATTTGCCTAATACAACCCCTGCCCAGTGTCTCTACGATAGCCACAAAGAGGTCAAAACAATATTCTAAAACAGTACATAACATTTGTAATGGCTTTCACATGTGCGTGACTTCTGTGGAAGGACCCTAGATTTCCAGTCGCAATTCAGCATTTAACGAGGCATCCATTTCTCCTGCCACTAGGCTAGACGATGACTCCTCCTCCTCCTATTTACTGAAACCTCCCTCCTGAACTGACTACCCATCCACCCAGTTCAGTAATTCCCTGCAAAGGTCTCGAAGTGTGTGACTGGCGGCCGCGCTGCGCTGAGGCACTCCTCTGAGGTGGTTTCCATAGATTCACCTTCCTTCTTAAAGGCAGGTTCCAATGCCAAGCTGAGCCGCTCCAATGTGAAGCTAACTCAGTGGTTCAAAACCACAAAACCAGAATTGGGGCAAATGGAAACCTCGCTAGTCTCTTCTGAGGCTTAGGACATCAAACTCCACCAAGCCCAACTTCTGCTTTTGCTAAACATGGCTACACAATGCCCCTCCTCCTCAGGCAGACATGAGGATAAAGACAGTCTGAGCATGGAAAAGCACACAGCCACAGAAACATACGTAAAGAGATCATGGGCTCCCTGAAGGCAGAGCTTGTGTCTTTTGGTTAATACTGCTAGTGTCACGTGACATCATTTATCTGACAAGTGACAGAATTAGTCACAGCCACAGAAAATACAGAGTTTAGGAATCTGTAACTTTGAATGTAGTTAGGAAACAACAGAGGATGGAAAAGGATCTGTGTCGAGTTTCCTTTGCTGCTCAAATTAATGCAAATATTCTGTAAGTGACTCAAAACACCAGCTAATGGTTTTGACAGATTATTCAGTGATTTAAATATCTCATTCTTTTAAATAAAATAGCATAAGACACGCATGATTTGCAATCAAGTCTCTGTACCATAACTGCAATTCTCAGCAAGTCATATTATCTTTTTAAGTTCTCATTTCAAAGACAATAACTGCTGTGCAGTAACAGCACACAGGGGAATAACAGAAATACATTAAATTAGTTGCACTAATTTTAAGTAGAATCATTAAGCTACTGCTTTTTTATTTCTGAAGTATGTTAATGCTTTGATATTATAGTGGAAACAAAGTGACTGCTTCAGACACTGTGCAAGCTCTAGCCCTGTCCGAAGACACTCAGGCTGGCTCATACAGTATGTAGCCTGAAACTTATAAATATGTATATATGCAAAAGTCAAACATTTATTTCATTTTTAATTATGTATATGCATGTGTATCTGTCTGTAAGTATGTACATGTGTGTATAGGTGCCACTGGGGTAAGAAGAGGGTGTAGATCTCCCTGGAGCTGGAACTACAGGCAGCTGTGGGTGTTGGGAATTGAACTTGGATCTTCTGCAAGGGCAATACCCACTTTTAACCACTGAATCATCTCTTCCGCCTCTCTAGATAGTCTTTTAAAATAAACATTCTTTTTTTTTTATTAAAATACAGAGACTGGAGAGATGGTTCCATGGTTAAAAGCATTTGCTGTCCTTGCAGAAGACCAGGTTTCAATTTCCAGGCATCTACATGGTAGCTCACAGCTGTCCATAAACACAGCTCCAGCTCAAGCAAAGCCCTCTTCTGTCCTCCGCAGGCACCAGACACACATGGTACACACAGCCACATGCAGGTGAAACACTCAAACACACTTAAAATAAGTTAAAAAGCTAAAGATAATTAAAATGTAATTACACATTTCCTCCCTCCAATCTCTTCCACTCCCTCAAATCCATGCCCTCATTTTGTAATTATTGCAGGTGTGTATAAATGCATAACTATGTATACAGCCTGTTCAGTCCATTCAGTGCTGTTTGTACATATATGATTGATTACATGGCTGACCACATGGCTGACCACTTGGAACTGGATAACCAATCAGGGGCTCATTTCTAGGGAAGACTCTTTCTCCCACTCTCCGAAGTCCTATATTTTTATATGACTAAGTAAGCAAGAATATCTGTCACGTGGCCAAATTCTTCAAATTCTTCTTTTTTTTAAAAAAAGTAGCTTTTGTTTTGCATATACAAATAGAATCATATACATGTGCGTGTGCATGTATGTGTGCCTGGATGTGGGTGGAAACCGGGTTCCCTCCCAAGCTAGGCACTAACTCTGTAACTGATCCATATCCCAACCCTATGGCAGATTCTCCTGAGGAATGAATGAAACACTGATTCTGGTTGCTATAGCAAAGGCCTGATTCTATCTAAGCTCAGTGTTAGCGACGCTGTTGCTTCCCACAGGAGTTGTTACTCTGAGAAAACTGCTGGGTCAAAGTTAAGCTCTACTTTCTCCCATAAACCCTGCCCCATCTCAAAGGCTAGTGGAGGCTGTTCAGGGAAGCAAAGCCAAGCAGTCCACAACAAGACGTGCTAATGGTCTCACCAGTTCAAGGCCCTTCCTAATCCAGCATCACTGAGCCTACCAAGTTGCTCTTAAGACCCTATAGAATGAACTGAGCCCCACCATGGGTCACTGCATACTGTGTCCTAAATGCTCCTTTTCCATAGTTATCAAAGCCCTGAATTCCATCATGAAACACCAGGATGAAGGCCTGTCCGAAAGATGAATGGTCAGTCACTTGGGAGGCCCAGCACACCCAGGATCAAGGACCTCATGTACAGGGCTGGAATGGGAGAGTTTCAGGACATGGGCCCCAAGCTAGTGAAACTGCTTCTCCACCTGGCTTATTGGCTGAACGTGACCATCAGGGAAGGGAGCTGCCGCCCTGGAAGGTAATGTCCACTCTTGGAAGCCCAAAAGGATCAATATGTTTGAAGGGCAAAAACTGAATAAGAAAAAAATGTCCTGTCCAGAGTGATGACAGGCAGGTTGTGCAAGCCAGGAGGATCCAGATCAGAGGGCAAAGAGCAGCTCCCAGAAGGACTCCCAGTTCCTCTCAGGCTTTAGCATGTGTCATCCGGAAACCTGGACAAGAGGAAGGAAACCTGGGAAGTCCCTCTGCTTGGAGAAAGGCGAGCAGGACACCTGCCTGGGTGGTGGACTGTGGAGGGGCCACTAAGCATGATGAGTTCCCAGTCAGGGGACTCAAACATGCTCAGAGTTTGGCACTTAGCTTGGAAGACAGGGGTTGCACACATGACACGCTCACAATTCGCCTGACCTCTGTGCTCACAGTACTGCTGGCCATGTTCCTAAGAGACAGGAGAAAACTGATTCAGCCCATGCACTTCCCTTCCATTCTCCACATGCACCCCTCTGGCTACCCACTTCCGAGCCCGCCAGCTGTTGCCATGAGATAAAACATACATCTCTGGGAGCAAGATGGTGAGATGTTCTTCCTGCTAAGATCTATGTATCTGGCTCATGATCTACAAAGCCAGCTAAAGTCTCAACCTTGTCCAGCCCTTTGAAATGAAGGTGGTACTTCCTGTATCACACTATCTGATTGGATAGCATAAGAAAACTACCCCAAGGAGGTAGGTCCTCCTGGGAGTGAATAAGGTCTTTTGCAAAGCTCTTTGTCTCTCCAGTAATCAGCCTCATGGGGTAAAGGATGGTTGAATCTCAAAAGTATTGCCCTAGAGGCTCCTGTTCGGTTCTCACAAGGGGTATCTCTGCCTCATGGCAGAACCAAAGCTGCCTCAGGCCTAGGCAGCACAGCGCTCCCTTTCCAAACCCAGGCTCCTGACTGTGACGGGCTAACCCTGACCAGTTCTAACTGGTCTCAGTAGGATCTTGCAGCAAACTGATTAAGACACAAGGACTCTCTTACCCCCTGCCAACTCCAACCTTTCCTGGTAAGACCTGGAAGATTGGAGGTAAAGTTGTGTTCTCTGTTCTCTCACCTAGCAATACAATTTCACCACAGGGCAAGGATTAGGCTCTGTTCCTTCTTCATTCTTAAACCAAGAATAGCAAACAGAACCAGACAGTGTGGGAAACTGGACTTTTTACAAACATCTGTTAGCACTGGATGTGATAAGAGCCAGGGCATTACTAATAAGTCAAACCAAATCAGGAAATCTGGAAACCTCTGACTTATTGATAAGCTATTAGGCTGTTTTGTTTTGTTTTAACTATGTTCCTATCAGGGAATGAAGGAAACATGAGAGATGGTATCTTGGTGCCTGCCTGGAAAAAAAAAAAAAGGCCCTTTGAACTTGGAGTTTTCTTGGCCTTCTAAAAGCTTTCCTTCACATCTGCTTTTATCTTCGCACCCTCTCTAAATGCATACTCCTCTCTCCACAGCAGCTGTGGGTGCATTTCCCACTCTTGCAGAGCTGGTGAAATTTGTCAGAAGCAAAAATGATTCCTTCAAGGCCTTTGAACACAGCTACTAATGGCTGGGGCTGGAAGGGGAACTGCGCCTGGCTGCTCAAAGAGCAGCGGCTGACAGGCCCTGGTTCAGGGCAGCCTGCACTGTCCAGGCCCATGTGCTCACCCCTTGGCAGTGAGGCCTCCATCGTACAGAAGAGGGTGTGGAACATGGAGAAATCAAATAATTCAGCTGGGTTACAGAGCTAGGCAGGATTCGGATCAGGTGTACTTACAATTCTCTATGTCTGACTGGTTGCAGCCAGCTCAGTGGGGAAGGCCCTTTCGAGAGACTTGGGAACATGGAATAAGGACCTGGACTCTACATTCTGTAGGGCACCTTCAGGTTCTGGCCCAGAAGAAAGAAAGCAAAAGGTCAATTTGCTAGCTGTTAGGATCCTTTCCAGTCCCATTCTTAGATAAGTCACCACCCTGCTAGAGACCTCATGTTTAAAATAAAAACTACCAGAATCGTTGCTTATCTACCCCTGTCTTACCCCCTGCACAACACATGCAGCTTAAAAAAATCGCTTCTTCAAGATTATTCTCCGGCACAGAAAATTGTAACAAATGTGATTGCTGAGAAGCATCGGCTGGAAAGCTGTAAATAGTGTGCATGCTAGCAAATGCACAGAGATTGTGCACACGCACTCGCACACGCGCGCACACACATGCGCAGAGAAAGAGACAGAGACAGAGATCTGGGAAAATATTCAGAGTGCTTCTTGGAGTGATCTTCCTTGGTTACGTTCTATTTTTCTTTTAGTATGTTCTGGTATTTTCTAGATTTTTTTCCTCCTATAGTGATGATATAAGAATCTTATACTCAAAAAAGGGGTTAAACGCCAATGAAAATTTTGACCAATAACAAACACACATTTTTCACAAAAGTTAATACCTAGACTAAAAGAAAAACCATGTCATGTAATCAAGTTATAAAACATCACCCCAACAAGAAATTACCTTATACCAAGAAGAAAAATGAGAATTTGCAAAAACTGAAATAGCATTAAATTTTACAAGCGCAACAGAGGGTTTATTGGTAAGAAAAGTAAGATGAAATGTTTACACAAGTTTCACTGACCAGAATAATGGAAAAAATCAGAAATGGAAATTTTTAGAAAATGATTTTTCCTCTTAAGCCCAGAAGAGAAATATTGGGGGTATTGTGGTTTAAATGAGAACTCGGCTGACCTCTGCTTGTTTGAACAAGCCCAGTTGTCACACGCACGCACACATACACACACACACACACACGTGCACACATACATAGGCATGCATACTCATGCATTCTCTTGTGCACACATACACTCCTGTGTACACACATATACACACACTTCCATGCACATGAACACACACATGCACCACTATATACACATACACATGCATGCACACACATTCCTATGCACACACACACACTCCTGTGCACCTATAGGCATGCATGCATGCACGCACACCAGACCTGACAACTGCTTCACTTTCAAATACCCATGATGGACAGAGAAAGGAGGAGAGCATCAAACATCTTCCACATGTTACAGCAGCCCTGAGCAGTGGGCTCCTTTTCTGCAATCCCCACCTCTGTGAAACCTCTACCAAACAGAAAGCCACAGACCTGCCTCGGATCTCGCCTCTCCTCAGCACCCTGCTTCAGTGGTCCTTGCCACAGAACAGCCCTTGGAAGATGTGGTAAAGCCCGCCTCAGCTATATTTGTGCGCTGTCAGCATCCACAGGACCATAGCTCTGATTGACAGGCAATCTCAGGCAGGTCCCCAGACTGTTGCCTGCATATCTTTCCTTTGACACCTTTCTCGCCACAGCAAACAGGCACACCTCAGACTCCAGTTTCCACCGCACTGAGACCCCTGCACCTCCCTTTAATTTTGCAGAGAACCTAAGAGTTTTCTTTAAGAAAAATTCACGAACAGCGAAGCCACACATCTACTATTATGCATTCTGGCTGTTTGGGCTGCTGTTGCCACTGTATTGCTGTCTTCTCTTTAAACTGTCCTTCCATGGATTCCAATCTTCCCGCCGCTTTCAACTGTGTCTGCTTCATTATTCTCAAAGCGGAGCAGAAAGCCACATGACAGACATGCAGATGATCTGAACACCTGACGTCAACTCTGTTCTTCAATCCCCCATCTGTAGACTTAGCAAGCATCTCCATGACTTCCATGAAGAGCAGAGAGACTGAGTCACAAATCTTTGGGCTGTACCCACAGGAAACAGGTCTGCACAGTGGTTCATCCTGGGAGGACTGCACCAGTCTGGGCTTCTCTTCCTGAGCAAAGATGGGAACCACCTTCCTCCACTTTAGGGACGGAGTTTTCCTGTCTGTGATGATTTAAAAAAAATTTTTTAAAAAAAAAAGGTTGCCTGGCATTTGGCTGCCCACGGTCATGTACCTGATGTGTTTCACTTAGAGCAGGAGTTCTCAACCTCCCTAACGCTATGACGCTTTAATACAGTTTCTGATGTTGCGGTGACCCCAACCATGAAATTATTTTAATTGCTACTTCATAACTCTAATTTTGATACTGTTGTGAGTCATAAGGCAAACAAATGTGTATTCCCATGGTCTTAGGTGGCCCCTGTGAAAGGGTCATTTGAGGCCCTGGGGGGTCACAAACCACAGACTGAGAACCGCTGACTTAGATAACAGCAAACCTGAGAAGCTCACCACAAAACCATCCGTAGCATGCAACAGTCTGCTGACGGAAGGAAGAAAATACAAATTTCCGAGGGATCCTGAGAGAAAGAAAAGGCATCTCAGGGCAGAGCCGAGGCCTACACTGCTGCTGGTCTGCACCCACCCTTTACCATGCCGCTGAGTCCTGCGTGCAGCCCAAGGGGAGGGGAGGTGCCAGGCCTCCTCATCTGTTTCTTCTCTTGACAGAGACCTTAACACCTCATGAATTATGTCATGGCGGGGGAGAGCTGAGTTCTCCTCCCACAGTAACAAGCATAACCACCAAAGAACACAGCACCCCATAGCGAGGGGCTCTTTCCCAAGTCATTCTAAGATGAAACACTGCTGTCTGAGGAGGTCACTTAACTGGCCAGGGCATGTTGGGTGGGCCACACCTATGTCCCAATGGACAGGGAATAAAAGCCTGTGTATGCTCAGAAGGAAGTAAGGCTGTCTGGGAAAACACGCACACTGGACAGGTAAGTCTCCAGGACTTGCTTCCCATCCGCTTGTTAGAGAAGGCAGGGATGGGAACAGGCAGAGCTAGCGCAGTTAATGGAGTGCCTGCCGTGCAAGCATGATGATCTGAGTTTGGATCCCCAGTGCCCTTGTGAAAAGCCCGGTGTGAAGCTATGCATGCATACTCCCAACGCCCTGAAGGAGGAGAAGAGCCCCGGAGCTTGCTCCTCTGCCAGCCTAGCTCAATCAGTGAGCTCCAGGCTTCGTGAGAGACCCTGATCTCCATAAGCTCACAGGGAATGGTATGATTGGGAGGTGTGGATGTGTTGAAGCAGGTATGGCCTTGTTGGAGAAAGTGTGTCACTGCAGGGGTAGGCTCTGGGGTCTCATGTATGCTCAGGCCACGCCCAGGATCTCAGATCACTTCCTGTTGTCATGTCTAGCTATACACCGCCATACTCCCAGCTGCCATGCCCCACCTCCATAATGATAAGGGACTAAACCTCTGAAACTGTAAGCTGCTTCCTCAATTAATTGTTTTCCTTTCTGAGAGTTTCTGTGGTCACGGGATCTCTTCACAGCAAGAGACACCCTAACTATGACAAGGGGCTAGAAAGACGACTTAAGAGCTACAAGCACTAACAATTGCTCCACCAGAGGACATGGGCTTCATTCCCAGACCTACTTCTCCGCTCCAGTCCTAGGGGATCTGACATCCTCTTCTGGCCTCTGTAGGCACTATGTATACACATAGTACATAGAAATACTTGAAGCTAAAACATTTATATACATATTCTTTAATAGAGGAAAACAAATTAATTAAGGTAGATAGTGATTAAGAAAGATACCTAACATTGACCTCTGTCCTATACGTGCAAACATACACACATACACACTCAAACATGTATGTACACATGCATGCATCTCACCCAATACAAACACAAACTACTTTTGAGAAACAACTCCGCGAAACAAAGCCTGAAACAGATGACAATTAAGAGTAACAGGAGTCCCAGCTGGCTACCTTCAAGTAAGTCATGACGGTGTCTCGTGTCTCTTCTGCATCGTCAAGTATTTGAGTATTTATATTAAACCTCAACTATTAACTCACTCAGAGCTGAGCCAGCTACTTCAAACTCTTAAGTGCGGATCACCTCCCCCATCTAAACATACACAGTCAAAAAAATGTGTCAACCATTGCAATCATACACGTGTTGACCATTCCAACCAGACATGTGCTGACCCTTCCCGTCATACATGTGCCAACCCTTCCAATTGCCTGCTATGAGAACAATACTCTTTGTTTCACATTTCCAGGACTGGCATCCGGGTAGGATGCCTCTTCGCAATGTTCAACCAATCCCAAGAACAGTTCTTACTTCAAAAATGCCACCTTCTGAAAATGCTCCTTGGGGCCAAGCTCAGGGAGGCTTCCAGAGTGGAACCTCCCACGAACCAAGCTTTCAGACACTCTAACTCTCCTGGCATCCCTGAATTATTCATCTTTTTGAAACTTCCAGAACACCAGTGGAGGCCGGGACGGTATCTGCGATTTGATGTTACATCTTCTCAAGTGGCTAAAGAGGCTGTAAAGCCCCCCCACTGCCTAAGCCTGCCATCTCAGTTCCATTAGCAGTAAAGACCTCTCTATTCAAACTGCTAAGTAAATCCTTGGAGAGCTCGGGGACTGTTTTATGCTTGAAAGCAACTGTTAAGAATTTGACAACAACCAAACTGTTCCTATTTAATCCTTCTCCCAAGGTAAAAAAGAATTATAGGTAAACATATGCCTTCATTATTTGCTTTGCTGCATTTCAATACCCAGTCCCACGCAAAATTGCCAGGCAAGGACTTAATGCCACTGCTTGTACATTTCAGAGTGGGAGTCTCTGCAGAATGGAAAAGGATTCAGAAGGGTGACAGAGCCATGGCATGTATTGTGCACACCTTAAAGGTCACCAGGGTGAAGGCAGGAAGATCACAAACCTAAGGTTCCAGCAGGTGACCAAAAGAAGCGCACGGACAAGTGTCGTAGAACAGAACACCTTATGACGATTGGAAAGATACTGATATAGGCCCTAAGAGCTTGGGAATTGACTTAGGGGCAATCTTTTAAGATTCTCATCTTGCCTTGAGCCTTCAGTGACTTACAGGGTCACATCTCTAATTTACTATTCCTACCAGGAGTAATCTTATTAATACATTAAAGAGACATTCTAGAATGTGACAGATCTGAGCTCGGGTGAGGGAAATAAACACTCCTTTAAAATGTGCAGTCTAAGAAGCATAACTAATCTGTACAGATGAAGAAAGGAGATGCAAATCATGGAGGGGGATGGGAAGGGGACCTAGAACCCCAGGAGACTGTGTCTGTAGATGCTGGCATGTCCTTTGAAGAAAGGGGACCTTGTCTCTACTGCAGGGTTGTATTCAGTTGCCTATAACATGTGCTAAGAATATCTAGATGGGATTTGAGGGAAGGATGGGCGTGTCTCAGGGTGGGGAGGGCGCTGCATGAGTAAGAAGTAGCACAGACAACTGAAGCAAATTCACTCGCCATGAAATACTGCTTCCAGTACGTGGCTGCAGCCAGCAGAAGCGTCCCAGGACATTCTAGTCCGCTCACTTTGCAGGAGCCCAGAGTCGCTTCCAGCATTCCTTCTCCTCCTGTGAGCCAATACACACAGAACCCCAGGAAAGACTAGGCAGTCATCCAGACCTTCCAGACAGAGGGTAGGTAAGGCAAATTGAAACCAGAAAGGCTCACAATGCACTCAAGAATACAGCATTCCTCAGCCTCCCACTTCCCAGACATCATGCCCTGCAACTCAAAAGGGTGAACTCTGATTCACTTCTCATGAAAGGCTTGGGCTGGGTGGGATGGGAGATCTTAGCTGTAGCTAAGGTAACTTTATTCAAACTGGACGAAATCTCTTTGATCTAAAGTGCTGGAGGCCAGGGACACAGCTCAGTGGCAGGACACATGTCTACCCCGGCCCTGGGTTCCATCCTCAGCACCACAAAAAATAAACAGATACACAGGTAAAATCCACAACATAAATGATCCCAATCCAAAATATCTTCATCGAGTATATGCTCTTTTCTCCAAGGAAACAGAAAACAGAGGACATTAGATCGTCAAGGGCTCACAGATTAGCAAAGGGGAAAAGTCACGTAAACAAATAACCGAGTTCCGTGGTATAAAACGGTCCTCTGGGTGCAGACACAGTCCATCAGTCCTTTGGGGGTGAAAAAGGGGGGGTTTAGAGATGGGGCACTTAGGCCACCTCAGTTTTAATGCCAGTGAAGTTTGATACTCAATCCACAAACAAGCATCTGCCATCACTTCAAGTTTGGCTTCCTAAGGCTACTTTACACACGCATACACACACACACTGTGAAACTATATAATCTCATTGAAAGAATACCCAATGCTGTAATAAATTCAGGCTTTCCACATCCTCCCCACCTGACAGTCTTATACAAATTATCTTTCTTTTTTTTTTTTTTTTTTGCAGGGGGGATAGGTCATCCAGCATGATTTCAATTTCCAAAACTTCTACTCAACTCCAGCTGTTTTAACATCGTCCAGTGTTCTGTGGATTTGAGCCTTGCTCTGTGGCTTCTCTTGGGTCAAGGAGGTGCTGACGGTAAGAACAATGTCAAGTGACCCTGCACAGCACAGCCATCCACACGTGGAAATGCTAAGAAACTCAGTCTTGGGTACAGGCCAGGAAGTCAGGCCAGACAAACGAGAGACATCAGGATCATATGGCCGTATGATTAAAGAAGCACAAACATCTTCTTAGCCTCCCACCAATAAGGCTTCCCCCAGGAGCCAGCACTGGCTGAACTCTGTGCTAAGGCAGGCAGAAGAGGTACAGGGGAAAGGACCTGAGGGTCATGTGTATAAACCACCAGCCAACCGGAACCTGTATCACAAGGGAAACGCCTGTGGACCCAGACCTATGCTTTGCAAAATGAAGTCAAATCTTTGCTGAAAGAACTTCAGTGTGACCTGACTAGTTGATTTGAATGACAAGGCCTGGCTTTGCCAATTAGGATGTGCTGCTGGGAAGACAAAGGGGCAAACAGTTTAAAAGACTAAGAAAAGAGAAGTAACACTTTTAGACAGATAGTAAAAAAAAATAAAAGTGATTATAAGAGCAATACTTACTGAAGAGGATCACCCCAAGATACATATTCAGGGTACATAAACGGACAATCTAGTGGGGTGTGGGCTTCTGCCATCATAGTGTCCTATGTTATTTTTTCAATTTGTGTGTGTGTTGGCCACACACATAGGGGTGCCTAGCAAGACCAGGAGAGTCCTTGGGTCCCTTGGAGCTTGATTTATAGGTACCTTTGAGCTACCTTACCTGGGTCCTAGGAACTAAGTCAGGTTCTCCCGAAGAGCAGCAAATGGTCTTATCTACTGAGCCATGTCTCCAGCCCTGTTTATTTCCTGGCATGCTTTGTGCCATGCTGCATTTGAAGCTTTATCACTCAGCAATAAGGGAAATTAAGCCCTCTCTTTACCTGAGCCAGCTGCTGGTCCTCACCACCAAGCCATTACCTTCCACACAACGTGTGAAAGGTAGTCTGGATTAATTCAGTCTGTTGGGCCAGGGACATCTCTCTTTGGAAGTCTGTGGCTAAAGTCCCAATAGCTAGACTTGCTAGACTCGGAAGAAACCAAGCTTGGGAACACATCACACTCCTGAGAGAACGCAGGGTGGAAACCCACTGATGGCCATGATGATGTCATGGCTGATATGTCTCACTTTGATTTTGCCTCATTATATGAAATGTATCATTTAAAATCATTTAATTATTTTTTGTACTCAAACTCAAACAAGCTACAGGAGTTGAAAAATTATCAAGTAACAAAGAATGGGTGGGGGGGGGAATTTCTTGCAAATCCCTAATTGTAACTTCTTGAAACAGTGAATTATAAGTCTAAGCCATACAAAGACCTGGATGCTGGATGGCATTACAATGTGTGTGTGCAGGGAAGAGCTGAATTTCTAACTGGAGTCATAGCCACAAGAAAACCTATTATCTCTCTTAAAACTTTGATGTAACTACGTAACTACAAAGGCTTGTTTACATGTTCCCTGGAGGGAACACACCACTTTGCACAGAGCCCCGCCTGAAGAAGCCAGTTATTGAATGAGCATACAGCTGAACTAAAGACGGATGGCTTATTGATCCCCGTCAGACTCATTACCTGTTTGTCAACAGCAGCCAACGCGGGCTCTAATGGAAAACGAAAGGAACACACGCCAGGATCTCCCATCCAGCAGATGATTAGAATGGGACTGAAAACTCTCAGATTAACTGGACCAGCTGCCCAGACGTGATTCACTTTTCTCTGAAGAAAGAGACATCCCTACACAAAAAAACAGCTGTTTTGTTCTCTCTTTTCTTCCTTTTTTTTTTAATCACTTATTATCACTCCAGACCTCTAAGCTCACAGGAAATTCTAATTACCTCAAACATAAGCATTCCCAGTTCCTTTCATACTCCTTTAGTTCCTAGGCTTCTAAATGATCTTTGAGCACACCGAATCAAACTCCCAGCATCTTCTCCTAATTCCAAAGCTGCCATTCCAGAAGCGGCCTAACTATGGGCTCCCACAGACCACAGGCCCCGCCCTGTGTACTGTATCACTATGGCAACCCAAGTTTGGCTGTGCTTCTGCGGTTTTATGCTGAGCCAGCACTCAACAGACATTTCCACAATAACCCTGAAATCATGTGTACAGCCAGCCGGCTTAATCTGGGGTTCTGTGGAACACATGTTGGCTGGTGCTACTGCCTCCCCTAAACTGTTCTGGGGGAGCAAAAGTATTTCCCTATCTGTTATAGATTTGCCATCTGCAGACCCCAGTGCCTCAGTGAGCCTAGTCAGCATCTTGCACTAAGTCACCAATGTGCCATTCTCTTTTCAGTAACTGTCGTGCAGCCTGAGTAAAGCTATAAATGTCACCAGGGAAAACACAGAATTCCACAGAACAGAATACATTTCATCTAAGTAATGTTACAATGTATCAGCCTGTAACAGGCTTGGGATTGTTTCCAGTTTAAAAAACAATGTCTATGAGGGGGTTGGAAGATGGCTCAGCAGGTAAGGGTATACACTACTTTTGTGGAGGACCCAAGTCAACCCCCAGCACCTACATCAGGAGGCTTCTAATCAAGCCCCTGTAACTCCAGCTCCAGGGGCTCTGACGCCCTCTTCTGGCCTCCACCGATACCTGCACTCATATGCACATACCCCCACAGACACCATATGCACATAACTTAAAAAGAATAAATCTAAAAATCTGCAGATGAGGAGACCTTTTAGAGTAGACAATAATAATCTGTTGACCCAGGAGATTAACCCAACATGGTCACTTTGCACAGGAATCAACAGAGTATCTGTTTACTGGTCAATTAAGTGTATGGGCAACATAATCCCATTTCCCAATTACTTGCAATGTCCTTGAAGAAACTAGGTAGCCAGGCCACGTGAAGCACTGAGCGTAACTTACTGAGCATGAGATGGCGGTGACTAGCTGTCTAGAGGGGCTAACAGAAAAAGATAAAGGGGAGGGTTTCTAATTTAATCAGCGCTACACAGATGGCCCAGTGAGAAAGAGCACTTGCTACACGAGCGCTAGGACCAGACTTTCAATACCTGCACCCATGTAAAAAGTCAGGCCTGACTGTGCCACATGGCACCCCAGCACTGTGGGAAAGAGCCACATGTACACTCACTGCACATCAAGAGAGACAAATAGAGGGGCATGCTTATTATTATTAATTTTTTTTTTTTTTGGTTTTTCAAGACAGGGTTTCTCTGTGGCTTTAGAGCCTGTCCTGGAACTAGCTCTTGTAGACCAGGCTGGCCTCGAACTCAGAGAGATCCGCCTACCTCTGCCTCCCAAGTGCTGGGATTAAAGGCGTGCGCCACCACCTCCCGGCTTAATATTAGTTATTATTACAGCTATTGTTATTATTAATGCTATTATTCAGAGCACATGTGGAAGAGCTCATATAACCTACAGTCTTGTTCATCCCAATCAGTCTCTAGAAGTTTGTATTTATGAACCTTAAGTAAAATTCGGAACCTTCCAAAGAAAAATAATGATCCATTTGGGCTTGACGGCACCCTTGTAATCTCAGCATCTGTGAGGCCGAAGCAAGAATTAACAAGTCCTAGGCCAAGCCTGGGTAGCATGGCAAAGGCCTCAAAACATAAAAAATGCCAAAGACCCAAAGACTATTTTACTATCTTACAGGATTCCAGGGAGCCCTGCTTTCAGACATCAGCTAAAACAGACAAACAAACAATAAAACTTAAAAAACAAAAACTTCAGGATTTTAAAAAGAAAAACAAAAAAACTTGAAGATACCCATATAAAAAAGTTTGGAAATTAAAGACTAAGAATAACCACAGGAACACACGTTTGACGGCCTCACTTGGAACCACAGTGTAAAAGCCACCACTGTCTACCCATGCAGATGCCCTTGTCATGGTCAACTTGACCATGTCTGTGTCGGTGTAAAAGCCTTTGGTTTGGCTGCCCAACAACCTTATCAAGTTTGACAACTGTCTGGCTGTGTCTCCGGACTCCTGCTGATTTATTCTGAGGGGAGAATGGTTTGTCTTTTTTAAAAATGTATTCATCCACCGTTTTTAAGAGTCTTCGATGATCAGATTGGGGACCAATCGTCATCTGAGAGCCTTAATCCAGTAACTGAAGGAAACAGATGCAGAGACCTACAGCCAAACATTAGGCAGAGCTCAGGGAACCTGCTGAACAGAGGGAGGAAGGATTCTGGAGCTAAAGAGGACAAGGGCATCACAAGAAAATCCACCAAAACAACTAACTTGTCTCATAGGAACTCAGAGAGTCTGAACCAACAACCAGAGAGCCTGCATGGGACCGACCTAAGCCCTCTACATATACACAACAGTTGTGTAGCTTTGTCTGCATGTGGGACTCCTAACAGTGGGAACAGGGGTGTCCTGAATGCTTTGGCTGGTTCTTGGGAACTTATTCCTATACTGGATTGCCTTGTCCAGCCTAAATACAAGGGGAGGAGCTTAGTCTTACTGCGGCTTGATATGTCATGCTTTGTTGATACCCATGGAGGCCTGCCCCTTTCTGAACAGACACAGGAGAGGAGAGGAGGGGGGGCAAGAATAAGGGAGAGGGAATGGGAGGAGAGGACGGAGGGGGAAAATTCAGTCGGGATGTAAAATAAATTAAAAACTGAAAAAAAAGTATTCATTACTGATACACAAAAAATGTAAAGACTTCCTATCAATAGGGCATCGTTTGCCACACAGACACTAGATAGAACGTTTAAGCCAGGTGAAGCCCTGCTGTGATTTGTAGAGATGGCCACTTTCCTTGAAATGTTTCCCCATCCGGGACACTGACAATGCCAGTCTCTGTGCCCAGCCAGATGCTTGCCCTCCCTCAGCAATCACCATTCATAAAATTCTCACCATCCAGGGAGGCCACGTCCCTAAAAACCATCAGACACGGACAGGAATCACCCGTGCATCTCCATGGAAATACACATCCATCCTACCCCAGTGGCCACACCTTGGCCTTCACCCTGAGCAGAAATTCAAGAAGGATCAAGGCTTACAAGACCCACAAGTTCTGTCAACAGGGTGTTGCCTTTATTCCCCCTGGGTGAGGGGCTCGATGGGAAGTGAGGAATTCTGGATGTGATGTTTACCGGCCTCATGTATGTCAACCTCCTAAACTGAGGTCTTATTCCTACAGGGTTTCTCCGACTTTAAAAGCGGGGAGCTCTGGGATGCACTGTTCTTTTGACTGAACTCTGATTCTCAGTGCGGGCAAGAATGAGGCAGTCATGGAGAGCTGATGAACAGGACACTCACAGCCGCTCCCCAGGGCAACGCAGCCCAAGATGGATGTGACTGTCCCCTTGGACGGCGCACCAAGACCCTGTCTTGTCTTCAAGAAGCCTCCACCATGTATAAGAACACACACAAAGACACTACAGTGTCAGAGGCCAAACTGTCAACGAAGGCTGGGCAGGAAAATCTCAGGAATGCTCGTCACAGACAGGAGGGCTATTTTTAGCTTCAAATGACACAGGCCAGAAAGTATACAGTAGGACAGACTGGACAGGCATGAGTCATCACTTCATAACAGCCCGGGCACGCCCTGGGGGGACACACAGCCATGCTGACGGCATCCCATCTTGATCACTACCTGCCTCCATCACCTCTGGCCCACCAACCTGAAGGGGTAACACGGACAAGTCCGCACGTGTGGACCATTTTTCCAGATGTTTCTAGGCTTGTTGTCAGTCTCTGCATCCTCACTAACTGGCAAAAGATGTCCTCCCGTCAAGGCTTGCCTCACCCAGGCCCCACCCCTACTCTGGGCGTTCTTCTAAAGTTTTCTGAGCTGTTTCCAACCAGACAAAGCTACTGGACAGGGTTCAATTAGATCAGCCCCTAATCAGCCTGGCCTAAGAATGGAGCCCCCTCCTGGAAAAAAACTCAGCAACTTTATCTCAAGGTTCAGGGTTAAGGGACAAAATCAAAAGAAATCTGAATTCTATAGGTACATGCACACCAGTGTCACCAAATTCTGGGGGGGGGGGCTAGGAGCCAGTTCCTGTTTGTTCTCACTTTAGAATAGCGATTCTCAACCTTCCTAACGCTGTGACCCTTTAACACAATTCCTGATGTGGTGACCACTAACCATAACATGATTTTTGTTGCTATTTTATAACTGTAATTTTGCTGCTGGTATGAATCATAGTGTAAATTACCTGTGTTTTCTGATGGTCTTGGGCAACCCTGTGAAAGGGTCAGTCAACCCCCAAAGGGGTCAGGACCCACAGGTTGAGAATCATTATTTTAGACGTTTAACATTTCACTGGCGGCCTGGGGAGATAACCACTCTGAAAAGTATTTCCACCCAAGCATGAGGACCCAATTTGAGATCCCTAGAACCTAACAAAAAGGCAGGCATGGCAACAGACATCTGTAATCCTAGTGCCTCGACACAGAGACATCTCTGGAGTTCAAAGGCCAGACAGCCTAGTGAGCTCCAGGTTCAGTGAGAGATGCCTCTCAAAACAGGCGACGTGATTAGGCAGACAATTGACATCTACCTCAGGCCACCACATGTACACAAACACACATACACACATACATATGCACACACACAAACATATACACCACACACACATCATACACATATCATATCACACATCCTATATACACCACACATACACATATAAACATTCACACATACACACATCACACATACCACACACACACATATCACACACCACACACACACAGAAACCCAAACACACACAGACCTCTGGCATTAAGTCCAGGGCTCAACATAGAGCTTCTAGTGGGAAATGGGTTCCCACCAATCTCATGGTTTATAACTGTAACATCAGAGCAACAGGATCATCTTTGGCTTAAAATGCAGAATTTTCATTAAAAAAATGCAATATGAAAAATTAGTAGGAACTCTGCTGTTCTGGAATCTGTATAGGAAGTTAGGAATGAGCTGAAGCATGGGGACCCAACATAAACTTGACTGGACAAAACCAAGACAATTACCTTTTGTCTCTCCAGGCCATTCACACTGCCCTGTCCCAAGCCACCTTATCAATGCTCATAAACTTCTTTAAGAAGAGGAGAGCCAGGCGGTGGTGGCTTTAATCCCAGCACTCGGGAGGCAGAGGCAGATGGATCTCTGTGAGTTCGAAGCCAACCTGGTCTACAAAAAGTTCCAGGATAGCTAGGGCTGTTACACAGAGAAATCCTGTCTGGAGGGGGGGGGGGAAGGGAGAGAAAAGACAAAAGAAAAAGAGGAGGTGAAGAGGAGGAGGGGTAAAGAGAAAACATGTTGGAAAAGAAAAGCGAGTCCCTTTGATGTGCCTGCCAGCCAGCGTGACACCTCTCCCAGCAGCTCCTGCTGGCCAAGGTTTTAGAGCTGCATTCATTACAGCAACAGGTGGCAGCAGGATCCAGCACAGAAGAGGATCCCATGCCCTAAAAGGCCTTCAGCTGGCAGCTGTACGGTGAGAGAACAGGAACGGGCTGCCTGGCCCTCCACTCCAGGCCTCTCAGGATCACAGGGCCGGCGGCAGTGCTTGGGGGTTCTGTAGACGCTGAGAGGAGGATGGCTGCTCTGGCAGCATCAAGGATGCTTATTTTAAGAAAGTGACATCTTAGCAGTCAGGAGGCAGCCGCAACTTGAAACCAAATAGCGGAGAGATTATTGTGGACCAGTCCCCACAAGCAGCCCTGACTTCCACCAGATGAAGTTGGCACAGGATACAGAGGACTCAGTTACTGAAACTGTACTATTAATATACAAGCATGAAGACTTTGGTTGGGGCCCCCAGCACCCCAGTAAAAAAGGCAGGGTGCAGTGGCTGATGCCTGCAATCCTAGCACTGGGGTGGTGGAGACAGGGGATCCTTACTGGCCAGCCAGTCCAGTCAAATCCTTGGCTCCAGGTTCAGAAAGATCCAGCCTCCAAAGATAAAAGGAAAAGTGACCAAAGAAAACACCTCCATATGCATGTACAAGCATATACACACACACACACGTATAAACATACATATGCACATTGCACACAATTATACTTTAATACTTTATTTAATAACTGTCATGAGAAGCAGGCACAGAGAGGAAGAGGAACTAAACATATCATGTCAAAAGGCATGAAGTCAAATATGGAAGCAGAGCCTGGCTATGTCACATCTTTAGTCCCAGGCTCTCCGGGATACAGTACATCATGAATGAACTATGCATTGCACCGATGAATTCACTCCATTCAACTGACTGAAGAGTAACTGATGTGGGATTCCCCTCTGTATGCTATGAATGTTTTATTACCATTGGTTACTGAGGAAGGTGTTTCAGCCAGTGGCTTAAGTATATTTTTAGCTATCTCTTACATCTTGAATTAACCCATTTCTATTCATCTATTAGCACAAGGCAGTGGATTACTGGTGAGGTTCTGGCTGGTGACTGGCTTTCTCCTTCGGCAGCTACATGAGGTCTCTTTGATTCTGCCTACTTTCTCTCTATATCTCTGTTTGGATTTCCTACCTGGCTTTACCCTACTATGCCATTGGCCAAAACAGCTTCTTTAATAACCAATGGAAATAAAACATATTCAGAGCATACAGAGGGAAATCCCACATCATCTAACCAGGTCCTAACCCTAGAAGTAAAAGAGGAAATTTGCTATTCACTTTGAGAGCCAGAAAAAACATACTGACTCCACCTTGTTCCCTTTACACATCTAGTGGAGAAAAGAATGCCAATGATGTAAGTAGGAATAATGTTTGTTCTCAAAATTTTTTGTTATGAAGTTGGCAACCAAACTGAGGAGGGGAGACATTCTAACATGGTTGGTGACTTCTAAAATAAGCAAGAACAGGGTAACAAACACAGCTAATTTTAACACTTTTATCACTTTTTATGTAAATAGCCTCTCTCAGATATGATACGGAGCAATATTCCAGTGTGAGACTGACTTAATGGCTCATATTAAAATTTAATCTTGGATTGGAGAGGTGGTTTAGTGGTTAAAGAGCATTGTTTGCTCTTCCAGAGGACTCGGGTTCAATTCTCAGCACTCACATGGCAGCTAACAACTGTCTGCAACTCCAGCTTCAGAGGACGTGACACTCTCATCTGGTCTGTGGGAACGAGGCACACAGGTGGTGAAGACACACAGGCAAAACATCCAAACACACACAGTAATTTTAAGAAACTAAAATTAATTTCATTACACTAGAATTTCTCCACAATGTTCCAAATGGTACCAGTGGTAAAACCAAGAGAGAAAAGCTACCTACTTGGTGGCACTATAACAACGTCAGTATGAAGTACACTGAAGATCACTGTGCCTGGCCAGTGACAGACAGGACATCAGGATGGCTGTATCATACGACCCAACATTAAGTTAGAAGACATTATTCTAGCCCTGAGTGTCTGCTTCATTCCTCACATTCCCAAGAAGAGTGGTGGCATCAGATGAGCAGGGACCCTTGCATCCCCACGAGGCACCAAATCTCCTTTGAGTGCAATGAAGGTCAGGCCAACCGCACCAATCACAGGATCGTAAGGTCAAATTTTTAAATCTTTTGGCTCACTTCTCCTCTATACACACTTTCTTTTGTAGTCATAAGTTTGGCATCGCCAACACTTAATAACCCTAAAGAAACCAAAACCTGCACATTTCGCCATGCAGCCTGAGAGAGCCCTGAAGGGTCACTAGAGTTGAAGGGGGATTTCCAGGAGCTGTCAGAAGGGCTGTGTCTCCCTGGCCATCGTGACAAGACTTCCCATGCCAGAAAATGCATCTTCCGCATAAATCTCGTATTTGCTATTGTTTCTTTAGCAGCACAACAGTCACAGCCAACGCCGTCCTTATCCCCAGCTGTATCTCCTGCATCCAGCATGAGGTCCAAGCAGCCCTGTGCCTCCCTCTAAACCTTATGCTCCTAACTCTGTCTCCAGGGATGTCTAACTTAACTTGATGCCTTGCTGAGCATGAAAAGGGCTGAAAACAACTCACTGACAATCTGAATCCTCTCTTCCTTTTTCCTTTTTTTCTTGTCACCCAAAAAGAGAGAGGCAATGTCAGTAGTTCTCAAATGAAAGAATAAATAGATCAGGCTCAATGCCAGTAACTAGAGAGATCAATACATCAACTGAAAATCACTTTATATATAACAAGGAGATTAGCATAGCTGATCTAATGTAATGATTTCATAAATAATTATGTTGTATCAAAGTCTCTAAGGCAGCTGAACACCCCTCTGTAAATAATGAGGTTTGGAGGAAGCAAGCAGCTTGTTCAGCTACAAACTACAGCCAGTGTCTCAGACCTAAAATCCACTGAAAAAAAAAAGTGTCATGGCCTGAGCGAGTGTTTGCTGTACAAGCTGGGTGCCACAGGGCCGCAGGGATCAATGCTCCATTGTGAAGTGGAGGCTTCGCTGACTCCACGGGCTACTGTGTGCCCCACAGCAAGCTCCCTAAAAGGAGAAAACCCACCAATTCTGAGCCAGAGAGCAAGAGGTTTGCTTGTTTTGAAAGTCAACGTTACCAACCAGCAGTTACATAAATGAAGTTGGAGGAACGGAGAGTCACCCAGGTATCAGACAAACACATAAATCCCGCCAGCCTAACAGAGATGGGAGGGAGCCATTGCTTTGCCCAGATTTTGCTGGTGCCAGGTTAGGGGAGCAGGGAAGGAAGCCAAGGCGGGCCAAGGCCCCACAGAGGTTACAGGCTGGGGTTGGGAACCACTTAGTACCCAAACCAAATACACTATAGAACATCTCACCACAGCTCTCTAACTGAAGCGGCAGGGAGAGTGGCCTGGTGCTGCAGGTGACTCAATAAATTGCACAGTTGAGGAAAACTCCAAGTACTTCCTTGATTCAAAGTTAAAAGTTATTCTAGAGTTAAATGAACGCAGGAAGGGAAGTGACTCCAATGAAATAGTTCTTAGATATTTAACAAAGCCTTCTCTTTTCCTCCTAATACTCTTAATGTCAAGAAGTGAGAAAGAAGCTCACAGAAGCACTCAGAAGCATTATGTATCCATGTGTTCATATGTACATGTGTATGCGTGTGTACGTTCTGTGTGTGTGTGTGTGTGTGTGTGTGTGTGCCCACATGCACAGGCCAGTAGTGGCGGTTGGGTTTCCTCATCACTCACTCCCCATCTATCTTATCAGTGAGACAGACTCTCTCATTGAACCTGCAGGTCACTGATCTTGCAAACCGGTTGGCTAAAAACCTTCTAGGGACCATCTTATCCCCACGTCTCCAACACTGGGATTACGGATGTGTGCTGCCCTACCATGACCAGCGTTCATTTGTAGCTGTTGGGAATCCCATGCCTCCATGGCATGCATTTTTACCAACCGAGACATCTCTCCATTCCCCCCGGAAAACAAACACTTTTTATTCCCCAAGTTTATTTGTCAGGCAGTGCGATCACAGCATGAGGGAGAATGGACTCGTGGAATTAGACCATTTTATTTTGTATTATTTGTCACTATTTATATGCAACTCTTTCGGAAGCAGATTTCCAAAATAACTCAAACATGGACATTAAATTTAATCAAAGCCAACCAAATCTTTGTCTACAGCTGCTCTCTGACCTTTTGTTTTCTTCCCCTCCCCTTTACCTTCCCCTCCACAATCCTTTTACTTTGCAACAACTCTGTTGGGAGTGAACGAAGTTGGCCTTGGTCTTATCACCAAGTCCCTGACCCAGCCCTGACCCAAGGCGAGCTCTTGCAGCCCTGCCTCAGAGCAGGGACTGTACAGTGAGGGTGAGGGCGAGAACTCCACAGCCGAAGTCACTACAATGGGCTCGCTGTGGCGCTCTCCTTGGCCAGCTTAAGCTGTGTATGACAGCACTTGACAGAATAAGGATCTAAAAGTTACTGCTGCAGTCATGTTATTCTTTATATGAGAGATTTCCAGGCAGAAATCATATTATCAAAGTGCCACAAGCTTGGTTTATGAAATCAGGATGATGTAACGAATAATGACCATGTGACTGATCACTTCCCAAACATCACAGACTAAACGGGCAGTGCTCACCCAAAGACATCAAGTCCTTTGCTCTGGAACTCGTAAAACTGGCACTGTTTGTGTTGATGATCCTAAGAGGGGAAAACAATCATGAACTGTCTAGGAGGTTGCTAGTTCAGTAGCCACAATGCGTAAGGACAGTATGTTTACCTAGCATGCAAGAAATCCTGAGTCCTGAGTTCAATCTCCAGCACTGTGTAAACCAGGCAGAAATCCCAGCTGCTGGAGGTAGAAGCAGGAGCATCAGAGGTCCAAAGTCATTACTACCTAAAGGGCGAGTTCAAGGCCAGCCTGGAATGTGTGAGAACCACACAGAGAGATAGAGAGACAGAGACAGACAGACACAGAGAGATAGACAGAGAGACACAGACACACAGCAGGGGTGGGCTGGGGAAGGCAGAGAATGAGAAAGTCTCAGAGAAAGTAAAAAGAAACCTGAGCTGGGCAGACACAAGCCGATGGGCACCAAGACTTCTCTAGGCCCCTGGAAGAGACAGGGTCACCTCATCCCCAAAGCCACAGGAAGGCGTGCAAACCTACCAGCACTGTGACCTCAGACTTAAGCCTACAGCACCGTGAGGGAGTAACTCCTCTCATTTAAAAGCAGCGTGTTTGTGGTAATGTGTTAGAGTACCCGAAAGACACTAACTCACCGGGAGAAAGTAATGGTTAGTCAGCAAGAAATGCAAAGCGGAAGAGAAGCTTCCAGGCACGGGACTGTGTGTCTCCCAGAAGCTCTTGAGGTGGGGATTAGGGAGGGGACAGCTTTGTGAAATTGTTTATCAGTTGTGCCATCAGGAAAAATGATCATATTGACACTATGATCTATTTTCTGTCTCATAAATGCTACTCCCTGGTGACCAAGCATTCAAACCTATGAGCCTCTGAGGCCATTCTCATTTAAAATGACCACACCCACCATGCGGGCTCTGAAACTGTGAGCTGAACCGCAAGCTAGGTCATTCATTTCTGCCACAGTGAAAAGGGAAGTCCCTGCCAAGGCCTTCCAGCAGG
>PVIU01013412.1:0-56027 GCA_004026605.1 Ondatra zibethicus | reverse complement strand
AAATAAATAAATAAATAAATAAATAAATAAATAAATAAATAAATAAATAAATAAAAAAGAAGAAGGAAAAGAAGAAGTTTGTGGTGTACAGTGACATGGCATCTGGAAGTTTGCAAGTATGAATAATCATCAATAAAATAAAAAAAGTCTTGTGTTTATTTAATGCCAAAGCATTGTGGGAGAGACAGAAAGCCTTTAGACTTTTTAAGCATTTGTATTTTGGCAGGTATCTGGTCTATGTAAGAGCAGAAGGATGACTATTTATGTAGAATCCAAGCTAAGTCCAGGTCCAAGATACTTGGGGTTCACATCTCAATGATGTCACTAACGTGGGCAATCTTAGACATCAGTCTTTTGCTTTAGTTTTATTGTCTTCAAATGGTGACAGTGGACTAGAAAAGCTGAAAGGCTTCTTGGGCCCAGAGATTTATCATGTAGTAAGTCCTTTCTTAGTCCCTGTAAGCACATGATCCACTCATTCCATGCCATGGTGTGTACAGAGGACTCTGGTATAGTGAGTTGAATGTGGTACATTGGAAAAAGAGGAACAGTTTGGGAATTTGAGTCCTTGGAAGGCAAAGACAGGAAGCATGAAGATTGACTTCCATACGGCTATGAAAGGTGAGTAGGAGGCCGCTTGTTAGTTCCCAGCTACTCAGTCCCAAAATAATCACACAGAAACTGTGTTAATTAAATCATTGCTTAGCCCATTATCTCTAGCTTCTTATTGGCTAACTCTTATATCTTAATTTAACACATCTCTATTTATCTGTGAATCGCCACAAAGCTGTGGTTTATCGGGTAAAGTTCCAGCATCTGTCTTCAGCCCACCTACATAGCTTCTCACTGACTCTGCCCTCTTTTTCCCAGCATTCAGTTTAGTTTTCCCCACTTACCTATGTTCTGCCTTGCTTAGGGCTAAAACAGATTATTACCCAATTGTATTCACAGCGTACAGAGGGGAATGGATGTTTTTCTTTGTTTAGAGTGTTAGTTGCAAGTTGTTATGGATAATGGTCAGGAAGAAAGCTAAACAAAGGTGATTAGATTGAGAGTTCTTGTTTTGAAAAAAGGGGAGAGGAAGTGCTGTGGGACAATGATCTTGTACCCTGTAAAGATTTATCAGTTGTATTTTAATAAAATACTGATTGACAGTAGCCAGTGTAGGTGGACAAATGAGAACAGGAGAATTCTGGAAAGAGGAAAAGTCAGTTGACAGTCGTCATCCAGACATAGAAGAATCAAGATGAGAATGCCTCACTGATAAAAGGTACCAAGCCACGTGGCTAATATAGACAAGAATTATCGGCTAATATAAGTTATAAGAGTTAATAAGGAGCCTGAGCTAATGGGCCAACCAGTTTATAATTAGTGTGGACCTTTGTGTGTTTCTTTGGGACTGAATGACTGTGGGACCAGGCAGGACAGAAACCTTTGTCAACAGAAAGGTTTTTATTATAACTTTGAAAGCACATAATATGCAATTAACTGTAGTCTTGGAATTAAGAATAGATACCTATAAACTTTAGAAATATAATACACTAAACATAACAGAACAGTCCAACAAAAATGCTGGTGAAATTTTCTCTTCTTGTTTTTGTAGATTTTCTGTGATATACCTGTAAAAGAATATAGTGCCAAATTAAAAAATATTTTTCTTTTAATTAAAATTTATTAAATAAGTTTATTAAAAATCCGAGAAATCTGTTTGAGAGTATTCTTGGATGTAAGCCTGGAGTACCTAGACATTTAATGTTTAAGAGCTTTCTGGGCCCAGGAACATGAATCTTAGAATTAACCTAAGGATTCTGTGAAATGTATAAACCTCTCCCTAACTCAGTTTTCTCAAAAGCAAAGTGGGAAATGGTGGATGAAGTGGCCTCAATAAAGGACAAGCAGGAGCTAATATGTGAAATGTGTTAAGAGAGGTGCTAGGCAAGTTCACAGTGTCCCACATATCACAGCTCATGCTAGACCCCAAAGACAGGACTTTGGTTAGATATACAAGCAAAAGAAAGGGGAAAGATTAAGATATAAAATTATAAAAGCCATTTTATAACTTCCTCCAGCCTCTGACCCCTTTCTCCTTTAATTCCTCTTGAGCATAATGACTGTAGTCTGGGAGGCCTGTGCTGCTAGCTACTGGGCCTCTAGTCAATGCCCTCCTTCTTCTTCCATCTTTTAAGCGACGTCCTGGGCTTGCTAACTCATCTTTAAGCTCCTTCAATCTAGGAAATTTATCCCCTTCCCCTGCAGCCTGCCCCTTTTCTTTTTAAAATTCTACCTACATTCACTCACTCATTCATTTAAATGTACAAAACTTAGGTGTTGATTAAATACAATTTTAAAATGTGTATATACTATTAAATCACTGTCATGGTAATTCACATGTTTTAATTTCCATAACATTTTTATAATAAGCATTTAAATTCTCAGCCATTTTCATAAAATCTTTATTATTAATCTTAAATCTAAATATTATATTTAAATCTAAATATTAATTTTAAAGTTTTTAAACTTTTCCAGTTGCATGATCCTCACCTGCTCTCATGCCCAGGATGCTAGTCTTCACTTCATCTCCATTATTCTTTCTATTTTATCCTGTAGTTTTATAAAATTCTTCATTTAAGAAGGCATCCATAAGCCTGAACGGCTTACTCAACACTTAATGGCTAAGCAGCTTTTATTTTGTTGTTACCATGGTACCCAAGATATTCATGTGATTGAATATTCTAATTTTATAATGTAAATATTTTATGAAAATAATCACTGGGAGAGATTACTGCTGTTGTGATTAGATCTCCAAAACCCTTTGCCATTGCTGGTGCTATAGTACTGACCCCCATTTGCTCTGTCTTCCACGAGGTCCCTAAAAAGAGCCATGTTCACAGAGTCCTGCCCCATCCCAACTCCACTATAGTGTATCCCTTTCCTCCCAGCTTGCTCTCATTGAACTGGCTTTGTTGGTTTTTTAAAGCTGTCTGATGTGGTATTGAATGTACATATAGGAAATTTAAAAAATAAAAAAAAATTGCATGTATATAATTAAATAAATAATATTTTAAATTTCTAGGAACAGGGAGATGGCTCAATGCTGTGGAAGTATGAGGACTTGAGTTCAGGTCCCCAACATTTGCATTAAAAAAAGCAGGCAGGGTAGTTTGTTTCTATTATCCTAGCACTAGGGAGACACAGATGGATAGGGAGTCCCTTATCCAGTCACCTTAGCCAAACTGATAAGCTCCATGTTCAATAAGAGACCCTATCTCAGAAAATAAGGTTGAGAGCTACTATGGAGGACATCCAGCATCCACCTTTACACCTATACACACCTAACAAACACACACAATAGATGATAGATAGATAGATAGATAGATAGATAGATAGATAGATACATACATACATACATACATACATACATACATACATACATACATACATACATATATACCATGTCTTAACATTCATCCTAGAATTATTTATATCCTTAATGGTGTGATATTAATAATCATTGTATTAATCAGTGCTTCACCAGTTAGTCAGAAGAGGAAAGTACAAGTTATTCTCTGTTTTAAAAAACAATGTTTTCCACTTTCAGAAAAGCAAATGTCTTTTTAGTGTTAACTTTTTTAATACTTTCTTTATACTATTCTGTGGGACAATTGTCTTGTACCCGGTAAAGATCTGTTACTTGTATTTTAATAAAACACTGATTGGCCAGTAGCCAGGCAGAAAGTATATGTGGGGCAAGCAGAACAGGAGAATTCTGGGAAGAGGAAAGGCTCAGTCAGCAGTCGATACAGGAAGCCAGACATAGAGGAAGCATGATGAGAACATCTCACTGAAAAAAGTTACCAAGCCACGTGACTAACATAGACAAGAATTATGGGCTAATTTAAGAAGTAAGAGTTACTAAGAAGCCTGAGCTAATAGGCCAACCAATTCATAATTAATGTAAGCCTCTGTGTTTTTCTTTGGGATGAACAGCTGCATGTCCGGGAAGAACAGAAACCTCTGTCAATAATAACTACAGTTGGCCCACCTAGTTCTGCCAGTTTTCGGTAGAAGATGGCTCTGTTCTTTTTTTTTTTCTATTACGTTTCCATCAAATGATCCATGTAAGGAAGCAAAGGTTACTTTCCAAACCAAAATCTATCACTGTGGTGTCAACAGCCAAGGAGTTGTCTGCCTAGACATTCTTAACGACAGCTGGAGTTTTGCTTTGATTATTTTAAGGATTTTGATGTCTGTTCACATTTAACAAAGACTCTAACCCTGAAAAACCTCTGATGGGAAGTATAACTGTTCAGTATCTGACTAACAGAATAGAACATTAAAGACATGCCACACAATTCACATAATCTATTTGCACTATGAAGGAGCAAATCACTGTGCTGCAGATTTTTCCAGCCTGGAAAGTCAGAACTTCTGCATATCCTACCCTCTGTTCTCATCATTTAAAAGATGACAGATCCCTCCCCCACACACACAAAAAATGGTGCCAAGAGTGAACTTGGTAGCTCTAGATTAGTTATATTTAAAAACAGATGGAACTAGCTTGCCTACTTGCAGGCCCTGCTTCTTTGAGATATCATGCTGTATTGTGTGAAGTACTAAGGATACTAATCTTAAAGTCTACCAAATAATAGTCTATCATCTATAATACATTATAAAACTGATGAGAGAATGCCATCTGTATTAAGCTTAGTTCTGTTTGTTGGTATGTGGTTCTTACTGTTATGAACTTTCAAATGTTCTTTCTGCCTTTTACTTTTCTGTTTGTAGTGAAAAGATTTTCTTTTAGCCAAAACTGTTAACATCAGCCAAAATGATCAGTTTATATATCCAACAAATAGCTCCCTGGATAAAGAAAGTAAAGAGTATGAGATGAACAAAACACTGAACCTCCCTGTAAAGCAGGGAGTAAAGCAGAGGGCATACTGAGGTTGAAAAAACTTCAAAGAATATGGATAAAGTTATCACAACCAATGGCCACTCCCTCCTATTGGGCAGGATATGCCCCTTTTTCCTAAGAGACACAAACTTCTGTACGCTTAGCTTTTGATTGACTTTAAGCAAGATTGTTACAGTTGTAGAATAGAACCTCATTATGTTTTCAAAACTTCTCCTGAGTTAGAAACAAATATGTATTATTTCCTCAAAAATTTAGCCATCAGTTTACTAATATATCTGAAAGAAACAGAGGGTTTGGTGTGTTTGTGATGCATACATGAATAATAAATTGTGTTGAGACAAAATGAAAACTTCCTGAATGATCGTGTGCTACCATAGCAGTGCACGCTCATTAGTGTCCCTGGATGGGAGACCCCTGTGCCTCCTAGGACTCCCCTCCCTAAATGATCTCACCAAAAGTTACTTCACCTTCTTGAATTCACTTGTTCATATTGAAAATTACATCTATAATCACTTATTTCCAAGGGTTGCTATGTGCTAAATGAGTTATTAACACTTAAATGTTCATTATTTTGTCTGGCACATAATTCATCTTTGTTATTATCAACCTGAAACAGTCATCTGAATAACTTAGAAACTAAAATCCTGTTAAGACTTTATTGTTATTTGTGTGAAGGTAGTGAGGTTATGTGATGTGGTAGTGGGGCACACACAGCATATATATCACATGGTGTATCACATGGTAAGTCATTCTCTTCTTTCACTGGTAGTGGGGCACACATGGTATATCACATGGTAGGTCATTCTCTTCTTTCACATTTGATTGAGTTTCCAGATTCAGATTCAGGTTTTTATGCTTGCATAACAAATACTTTACCCACAAATCTAGCCATCTCGGCCTTGTGTTTTGATATTTTAATGTACTTTTTAAAATTCTTATCTCATACAATACATCTCCACCAAAGTTTCCCTTCCCTCCACTCTTGCCAGCCCCCCCCCACTCTTCTGTTTTCCCCTAGGTCCATTACTCCTCCATTTCCCTTCAGAAAAGGGCAGGTCTTCCAGGGATAGCAACTGGATACGGCTTAACAAGATACAATAAGACTAGGCACAAACCACCATGTCAAGACTGGAAGAGGTAACCCAGTAGAACAGGCAGAAGAGTCACAGACACCCCCACTCCCAGTGTTAGCAGTCGCACAACACCAAGCTAAACAATCATAACATATATGCAGAGGACCTAGCATAGACCCCTGCAGGCTCCGTGATTGCCACCTCAGTCTCTCTGTGCTCCTCTGAGCCCTGTTTTGGTGATTCTGGGGCCCCATTCTCCTGGTGTCCTTGACCTCTCTGGCTCCTACCATTCTTCCTCTCTCTCTTCTGCGGGGTTCCCTGAGCTCCAAGGGAAGGGGCACAATGGAGATTTCATTTGGACTCGCTCCACCCAATATTTGGCTGTGGGTCCTTTGTAACTCTGTGATATTTCCTTATTACAGTAGTAATATATATATAGTTGAAGCATGCATGAGCAGTCCATATATGCCAGGACATACATTTTATATATATCCTTACACATAAATCTAAAATTATCAGAGAAACGTGAAAAGATCACATTAACATATCACTTCAAAAATACACTTAGGTATAGAAGAATTAAGCATATATATTTTTTTCTTCTATCTTTGCATGTATCTGTTATTTTACCTTATTTTTTTCTTGCAGTAATTTTACACTTTTTTTTTCAAGAAGTGATATCTCTGCCAGCATTAAGCACTCTCTATGTGTTTATTCTTTCTGTTACGGTCATGTGAGTAAATGGTTAAAAATTATTTCCTAATTAAAATTATTCCTACATCTCACATTTCTACTAAATCAATTGGTTGTAATAAATCGTGTAATATGAAAATTGAACTTTGAGAAACAGAGCACAAATTGCATTAATGATTGATAGGTAATAAGTGTCAAATGAAAAAAATTATTAGGCAAGGAGTAGAAAGTGTTTATCCTGCGACCAAATACCCAGCAAATGGATTAGAGCTGTGATCATGCCTTTAATGTTTCCTGTGGTAATTGTCAGGAAGAGGTATGAAGAATCGTGGGACCTCAATAATATTCCTTGCCATTTTAATTGCTAAGAGAAGCAAAGGAATCTTAATTGCTTGGAGATGCATTACTAATTAAGGTGTCACTCTATATTCAGGCGGAAATAATTAGTTTGAATATTTGTAGGAGCTGAGATATAAATTTAGTTGCAAATTCAGGAACATACCCACAACAGACTTTGTTAAAATTAGTTATGGTTAAGAAAGGTTAACAATCGTGAAATTTTAAATGTTTCTTTAATTTTGTACAATTTAAATATCATTGGATTATTGAACTTGAAAGAATGGAGTTCACACTATTTTAAAACTTGGTATGTTCTTATTCAATTGCTATAACTAAGTTAAATTCCTAAAATGCTTAAGATTTCTGGGATGCAGTTAATTTTTCCTTACTTGTTTCAACATTTATTAAAACTGGGAAATATGCTTTCCTAGAAATAAGTACATCAACATAGTTATAACATATGGATTCCAAGTTGTGTCAGCACTACACAGCAACTTTTACAAATGTCTTGATGTTCAGTGAACTTTAAACAATGTAGCTAAAATGCCCAATTTTTCTAAAGCTAGAAATGGGAAGATGGATCCACAGTTAAGAGCACTGGCTGTTCTTCCAGAAGACCCCGGTTCCATTCTGAGCACCCACATGGCCGTTCACAACTGTCTTTAACTCCAGTTCCAGTGGAGTCAGTGCCGTCTTCTAGCTTCTCTATGCATGAAGCATACCTGTGGTACTCAGATATGCGTGTTGGCTAAGTACCACCCACATGCATCAAACAAAAATACATTTTTTAAAAGATAATTAAAGTTATACTAGGAAAAGTAAAAACATACAAATAAACAAAACCCTTTTTTATTATGGTTATTACATAAATATGTAGTCATGTCTCACGGATAAGATTTACACTTAAAAGTTATAAAATTGTGAATATTCAACTGTTACTACTACTTTCTCCACAACTGTATTTATTATAGAGGAAACTGATAGCTTTGTCCTGGTTGCCTTAACTTGTTTACTTAAGAAGAGGGGTGTAGTGATATTTTATTTGTATTTTAATAAATTAAATACGCCTAAAGATCATAGTGCAAAGCTAAGCCATTAGAGGCCAGGCAATGGTGGTATGCACCTTCAATCCTAGGACTCAGGAGACAGACACAGATGGATCTCTGTGAGTTCAAGGCTACCCTAAGCTGCACAAGATCAATCCAGAAACAGATCCAGGTGGTGGTGGCTCATACTTTTAATCCCTGTGTTTGGGTTTCATATACCTTTAATCCTAGCTCTAGGGAAGTGGAGGCAGGAGCGATGTGGCTGGGCAGAGAAAGGAATATAAGGGAGAAAAGACAGGAACTCACTGGAGTGTAGAGTCTGAGGTTTGGTGGAGACACAGTACAGTCTAGACCATCTGAGGATCACCCCTTCGGGCTGAGCATTGATGGAGGTAAAATGGCTTGTTGTTCTGATCCTCTGATCTTCAGCTTTAACCCTTTTTATCTGTCTCTAGGTTTTTATTATTCATGCTGCAGAGGAGAAAAGAAATCACATCCCTCATTTCATAGTGTACGGTTACTAGGCTTCCCTTTATTTGATTTGGACATTGCATTGCTCCTCTCAGGGTCTACTCTGCTCATGTAGCCATCCTGTCTTCCAGGCTGTAGTGGACAGGGTACCTTTGAATGTCATATATCTGTATAAAATAAGCAGCCTTTTTTTTTTTGCTACAGTGTGTGTTTCAAATTGAGATAAGTTATGTTATAGATATTCAAGTTTCTTTTCCCGACACATTGAGTATTTGGATCCTGTCCTTCTTTTCTCTTAAACATCTGGGCATGGGCATGTGCACTGAAGCATGGTGCTAATAGTCTAGGATTTCCTCCATCTTGTTATCTATTTTGCTTTCAAGTGTGCTCGGGAAAATGGAAGTACAACTTACAGTTCAATTTTTACAAACATTCCAATAGGTCTTAGGAAGCCAGAGTTGTTTTCACTAGCATGAACAGCCTTTAAAATGAGATTTTTTTTAAATTGCCATAATACCTTTGCTAAGTTTCAAATGCATTTAAATGATGTTTTCAGTAACAAGAAGGTATTTCCTGTGAATATAAGAACATGTAGTAGATGGTAACAAAATACTTGGAACAACTTGGCTTTATTCCCTGTTAAAATCATGTGAACACACTGGAAAACTACCTTAATACAACTATTTACAAAAAATAAAGCATGTATTTTTTACCTGGTAGACAACCACAATTTTAGAGTAATCTTATATTACATTACAATTATTTACTAGCAAAATGTTGCAGTATGTGACTCTCTATCTAGGACATTAAAACAAAGCAGAACCATTATATAAGACATGCTGAAGTACGAAGAACTTTATATTCTTGTTCAGATTATACATCTCTGTGTGATTAGTGTTATCATAGCAACTTACAGGTGAGATTACTGAATCAGAGAGTTATTGCATCATATCTAGCTAGTAAGTGGACATGATTTGATCTGAGTATCTGATTCCAGAGTTTGTGGTCTGAACCAGCAGGCTGCACTCCTAGTCCTATGCAGAGCTTTTCTTCTGTGGTGATTTCCAGTACAGGAATTCGCAGCGCTCACATACTGTCAAAGGCCGGGCCAGCCAAATACACACGGGAGGTAACTTGGTGACATTTTGTGAGAGGTGGAACCGTGAGAATCCCAAGAAACAAGATAATATGCCCTGCAAAAAGAATTCCACAAAATATATTTTCTAAATGGTCTGATTTCAAAGCACATCTGTGGCTGAATCTGGCCCATGTGGTCCTCGGTCTGCAGCACTCAGTTTACAGAAATAGGACCTCTACATTAGCTGAGATTCCCTGGGAAGCTCTACTGGTTCCCACAAACTGACGAGCAGCATTTATTTTTAATGAATAAGGATGCTTAGCTAGTCATGCATTTTGAAATTGCTTTCGTTGAAATGAGAGAAAGGAATTAAAAGTAAGGTGCTCTTGAAAAATCCCTCTTTATTAAAATAATGAAGCCCCCCCTGTGATGTTCACAGCTAAGCAATCAGATGGTCTTTCTGTTATCTCTTCTGTCGGTTTCTTACATTAAGATTTCTGAGACGTGACTGTATTAAATATCCAGTAACAGACTACAAGCTGTAAATGGTACTGTCCTGATTTAAGATAAAATAATTTTTCATGAGTCTAGCATTTATCCTTTATCTCAGGGTTGTGTCATTTTTTAACATGTTAAATATCTTAATTATTATTCGCATGTTAAGATTGTGACTTGGTGAGGGGTGTATAAAAGAAAATTGACACAATGTCTTCTAGGCAAATGTATCTGCTGGGTTGCTTTGCTGTAGTTACTTTGTCAAAACATCAGTTGTAGGCTGTGTCAGGAGGTATTGTTGAATCTGGTTTGGCATGTTGAAAACTAGGAGGAATATTTGCCTTGGTACAAAAGCAAATGTTTTTGATTGTTTAAATGTGTGATTAGGAAACAAAACCCTTCTGTTCAAGTGCTCTAGAGTTTAGATAAAAATCAAAAAACCATCCACTGAAGCGAATTCAAGGACAATAAATAAAATTTAGATCAGTGAATGTTCAAACTCCCAAATCAGTGGCAAATTAGGTAACACCCAAGGGCTGGAGATGTGGATATTACATAATGAGGATAATAAAGGAGTTGAATGTGATGTGTCTCCGCCGCATGCTAGTAGCTAATTCAAGTAAGAATGCTTTGCAGTCGTTTGTCGGTCGAGGTGCATGTGTTCGGCTAAATGGAAATCTTGGGCGTTCTCTCATACACCCCATTATTTGTAATTGAACACCTGATTTCTATCATGCAACAAATTAACATCTGCACTGGATCTGTGTTTTATGCATATGGATGTAGTGATTAGAATTTTGCAGACAGACAGATACTTGAAAACAAAAAGACAACATTGTGAAACACTTCCAGCCATAATTTTTGATTACATATTGAGAATCGTTTAATTATCTTACTCCATTTAATTAGCCCCTCTTCTTAGGTCAATTGCTTTTTTTATTAACATGACATGTTAGCAATTTGTTAATTGGCATAAAATAACAAGAGACTTTCTTGTGCTTCACATGAGAAGTGCATGTGTATAAGTAAGCACGTGAAAACACGAAAAGGTAAATGTGTCATTTAGCCACCTTCTAGTATTTGCCCGGACCACTTCCTGGTGCCCTTTGGGTTTCTGTCATTGTATTATCCAGGATGGGTTTGTTGGTGTGAAGGACTAAATTTCTAGACCATGGTTACACATTTGATATACAAGAGCTTTTCTAATCAGTGGAGCCTGGTGAAAAGTGAAGAAACAGATAAATCAATGCTTGCTGAAGGCAGATAGACACAAGAATATAAATATTTAGCCAAGCAATTATGTTTTAAAGGGTCTAGTCAATATCAGACCTATAAGTGTCCAGTGTCTCTTGCTGGTGCTGCACTGTTCATACAGTTTTAGCTGTTTGAAATGTTTGTTCGTCTGATTGATTGATTGTTTCTTGAGACGGGGTCTTCGTTTGTAGCTCGCTCTGATCTCAGATTCACTGTTTAGCTCTTTGTTTTTCAGGTTGGCCTTTAACTCCTTTTCCTCCCTCCCTCGCCTCCATAAAACTGTGATTCTGTGCCTGCCACCACATAACACTAATCAAAGTCTCTATCGGTGTTTTATGTTAAAAATTACTTTTTGTGTATCAGTGAAGACATTGATTATACCTAGGAATAAATTGTGTTTTTTTCTCAAAGAATTCTTCTAGAATTTGGCACGATTGGACAACTATTAGTTCCCTGCATTGGAAGTGGGTGCTTAGCCACAATACATCAAACTTCTTGGCACTCTATCCGTTATTTAAGTGGGCATAATTTTCTTTTTGAACCCTCAGTTAGTTATACTACTAAAGCATCATAATTGCTAGAACTTTTTGATGGTGAAAATAGAGGAATGTAGAATAATATTGATTTTTCTGTTTACTTCCTTATAATACTACTGTATTGTACATACTCTGTGGTTACCTCACACCTCATAAAATTTAAAAGTTAAATGAGATTTGGGGATCAATTGACCTTGTACTCATGTTTTATAAGTAAAATAATGAGGGCAAAGGTGGTGAAACTTTTAAAAATATTTGTGGAGAACTAAATTCAATTATTTAATTTTTACTGGGCAAATATATCCTGGGCAAAGCCCCAAGTCAAGCATTGTGGTACATAGAATTCACAAAGTCTACAAGCGTTGTTTTCTCTCTTGTTGGAAATGTTTACATCCACTTGGGGGCACTGTGATCAAATTTAAGGGAGAAAAAAATTTTGTTTGATTTATTTCAGTTAGAAAAATTACCCATTGTTCTATCTGTAAATCTAATTATGTACTTTTAGATAAAATGCCTTTTAAATATATCGAAGTAGCTGGGGTTTTTAATTTCTTGATTAGGTATAAATTAAAAGAGTATTTTTCACACTGTACTCTGCAGAGCCGTAGCAGCAGCCTCCCATGAAGCCTTAGTGGTGCACATTCTCAGGCCCGTTCTTTGGCCTGTTGGAATCCAAGGCTCCTGGTGCCTGGCAGCCTGACTTTCCATAAGCCCTCCTTGAAAGACGACTTGTGTACTGACATTTGGCAGCCAGCACATTGGAAAGAATTCTGAAAAACTTTTCAGTATTTAGCTTATAATATATGTTTTAAATAGTGTGGAAAATCGCTGTTGTTAGAGACGAATCCTGTTAGTTCTAACATATAGAATCTGAAGTCGCTTCTCTGTTCATAGATACACAACTGGATCTACTTAAGCTACAATCATTCTGGTAGTCATTGCCCTTCCCCACATCCCCCTCAAAAAATATAATCACGTAAATTTTGACACAAATCTTTTTGTTTTCTGTTATGTAGATGAGTTAGGCAGTTATTTATAAAACCTCTCTCCTTGTGATAATGTCAGAGACATTATCTCGAGTCCATGATAATGCTTCTAACAATGTTCCCTAACATCTCCGGACTAAATTTACACTCATTGAAAGACCTACTATGTATGTTGGTAAATTGATAAAGGTTCAGGCAATTGGGAAACCGTGCAGAACTTCTATTTACTATTAGAAAAACACTAGCGAAGTAGTGAGCTAGCAGAATCTGACGTTTCTCGTCTGTGACGACTATACTAAAGCAGAACCATGACACTCACTCTCTTTAATCAGCAGTGGTTCTGTCGCTCTATTCAAAAGAGACCATCTGAACTGTTGGAAGAGAATCCCATTGCTCTTAGAGAAAAACTCCATGCTTCTAGTTTGAGGAGGGAGAACATCTAGAAGCCTAGACCACAGAGCTGTAACTTGAATTCTACACTCCTTCCTCCCAGTGTATTGTTTCACAATCTTCTTCACATTTTCTGGGCCATCCGACGATGAGCCTCTTTGTTATCTCCTATCTTCCACTGTGGATTCTCTCTGTGGAAGTTAAAGTACAAAACTTCTATTGAGTCTTCATGGGGAGAGGATACAATTGAGGAAGTGATGCTGCAGATAATTGAAGAATGCATTTGGTAAACTTGATATATTTTCAGAAGATACTGAGCTGTTCTGTGTCTTGTGGTGCTGGGTGCTTCACTGAAGATGGCTGACTTTACAAACATCTTGGGAGGTTCTTCTCTTCTGTATCACTTTGTCTGAGTATAGTTCCCTGTCTTGACAGCTACCTGTCTTCCTATGCAAGCACTTTTCACAAAAGACCAATCCACCCAGCACAGGCTGCATATCACTCCAGAGTACAAAGGATGGGGTTGTTCCTGTTCAGACATGAGAACATTCTGATCAAACATTGTCAGATTCTGCATGTGTAAAAAGTTAAAGCTTATATGAAGATAAATACTGAGCTATATCCAGGAACCAGCATCTGTGCCTTCCCGTTTAACTATGACCCTAAAGTGATTCTTAAGCAAAACAACAAGTTGTATTATTATGTGCTAATTAATACTTAAGGGCAGTCCTCAGCACAGGTTTTATAATATTAAGAGTAGAAGTTGATTGCAAAATATAGATGTGTCATCTGGAGGAATAAAGTGTACCTTATGAAATTAATGTAGTAACTAAAAGAAGACATATAGAGTGTAAAAGCACGGACCCTGGAGTTAGTCAGTAAATCAGTTTTTCGAAAGTCGAGTGAATTATGAGAAAAGCAGTGATGAAGTGCATTGAGAGTAGTCCCGCGACGTATCAGGACAGCCCTCAGTCGCAGAATAAACTCCACTATAATGCACTTGTTGTTTTGCTTAACTTCCCTCATCAGATTTTGACTTTCGAGTAAATTCTGGTTTCATGGCGTTCGTGTGGAATAAAGTTAACTTGGGTACAACTGAAAACTTTAAAATTTTATTTTTTTTAATCTGTATGTGTTTGTGTGCCTAGATGCATCATAAAATGAATGGATCAAAGGAGGCCATAGGGTATCAAGTCCCCTGTAACTAAACTTATAAACTTCTTGATAGTGGTGGCTGGGAACCAAACTCAGGGACCTCTGCAAGAACAATAAGAACTCTTAACAGCTGAACCATCTCTCTAGACCTGAAAAATTGTTTATAACCTTTTTGGTTTTCATTTTACTATAATTCCTTATTGCTTTTTTAAAGAGTTCATGGATTTTTTTATTTGATTATTAAGCATTGTCTGGAAACCTCCTTCGTAGGAACCTCCATGATAATTTATCATTGCCTTTCATATTATCTTCTGCTTTATGTTGGTGTTAATGACTACTATGTCTTCTGTTCTAACACAGTGCAAATGTTAAATTTTTATATCTCATTTTCTTTCAGTTCTACAGAAAAGAGAGAGAGAAAGAGAGAGAATAAATTAATTGAGGGTTACTTGGCTTTTGGCAAATATCAACAACAAAACAATGTCAACATTGTTATCTCCCTGCATCCCACTAAAAAGCAGATGAAGTAGGACAGCAACTGTACTTGGGGATGGAATTTTGACACCAATCTTTAAGGAGACTTGCCGTTCTGTTTCCTAAGGGAAGAGTAATATATGTTTTTTAATGGAAACCAAAGTAACTACTAACGAAACTATTTAGACTGTTATTCCATGAAGAGAAGATGGAGTCATCATCTGCCAAGAGCTGACACTCTCTCTCTCATTATCTTTAATTGATATTAATTAAGACAAATCTGTAGTTACCATCAGATTGGCTTAAGTTCTTTTCTGTGAAATCATCTTGATTCTCCACAAATTCATGTGATATAGCTCTAATATTTATCCATGGCTCCATATAAAAGAGGAAGTGGTTTGCTCAGTTTTTAAGTTAGCGTCCAATATGCCTTTTAGTAAATAATTAAATAAACGCTTATTTAACTTTGTACAGGCACCTACGTTTGTTGTGTGGTAGTTAGAGGTTCACTCAAGCCAATGAGCTATGCACTCAGTCACAGAACTGCGTGTTTCTTTCTCCTTCTATCCATTTTAACCTAGGAATATATGATTCATTGAGATGCAAATGCTGGACTACTTGAACTGCTGCAAGTTAACATTCTGGGAAGAGAGCACTGCTTCCTTATATACATGTTCATCAAAACAAAAAGAGGAGAGGGCAGATTTTGTGCCACAGTTGAGTTTTGAGAGGAAGGATGTCAAGGGCATTTTTGAAAGCATCCCCGCAAACATTTGGTCAAAGGAGTGAGATGTGCCCAGTAGATGGCACACTCCCCACAAATAAAAACTTTCTACTGACTGCAGGCTTGCCGGAAGAAGCTCTGTTTACAGACTAGAGACATCAGTGCATTTTCTTTTCTAAAATGTAAAAATAAGATGTTAGAAGGAGAAGTGGCAGTTCATTTTGGATATATGAAGCTTGACCAGACACTTTACTGAATTAATATAGGACAGCTCTAATATATGGTGGTATGGGGTAATCACAACTATCACAAGGTTGCTTTCAACCACAACTGTCGGACCTTGAAATGCCAGTGGTCAGAGGTTGTTTTTCTTCTTCTCCATTGACTACCTGGATTTCTTTTTGCATTTTATTTCATATCCACAGGCAGAATATGAATATAGGTCTGTAGGTCAGAAATCATAAACATGGCATTTTTGAGCTTTTAGCTAAAGGAGAAAAGAAGAAACTTTATATAAGCTCAGTGCAGTGAATTTGAACCCATTGGGCCTACATTTATTGTTACTCTTGTTTTTGTTAGTCATTATCCTCCACAGAAAGTGAGAGAAAACTTGAACCTCAAAGTAAAATTTCCTGTAGTAGTTTGTGGAAGTCTTTGGGTGGTGGTGTTGGGGGCATTAATAAATAGAGCATAAGAAATTTAGCAGCTTGGAAATTAAAAGCTGGTCTTCTGCAGCAATTTCTTTTGTTGCAATTGGAGAGGCAGCTCGGTGCGTAAGAGTACTGGTTAATCTTCTAGAGGACCCTGGTTCCATTCCCAGCACCCACATGGCACTTCACAACTGTCTATAACTCCAGTTCCTAGAAATCTGGCACCATCTTCTGACCTTTGCAGGTACTAGGAACATGCATGGCACCCAGACATATATACAAGAAAATCACTCGTACTTATAAAGGATTTAAAAGATACTTAGCATAGCTTTTGATAGACTTGGTAAAATAGAGCTGAGAAGCAAGAACTTTTCAACTCTGTTCTTTATTTAAAAAAGGATTTTGGCCTCCTGTGCCAATGCGTTCAAGTGTACTTCCCACTTTATTTTGGCATTGTGTGTACGAGTGAGTGTATTCAACACACATGTGGAGAGCAGGGAACAGCATAGGATGCTGGTTCTCTCCTACCATGTGGTCCTAGCCTTGAACTCAGCCTGCGAGACTGGCAAGAGACGCCTTTATTTGTTGTCTTGCCAGCCCAAGCAACTACCTTTGAGGTATTGATTGGGAATGGGAGCTTGAGTCTCTCTACTTCTGAGATGTACCTACGATAGCACACAAAGTACAGCATTAAAACAATCTAGTTATTCTTTTCTTTGTCCCCTTTTTAAGACAGGTTCTCATTATGTAGCCCTGGTTGGCCTGGAACTAGCTAAGTAGACCAGGATGGTCTCCAAGTGCTGGGGTTAAAAGATTTCACCACCACGCCCATTTTATTCTGTTTGTTTGTTGTTTTTGAGATGAGTATTTCTCAGGTATTCCTGGAAGTCAGTTAGCTCAAGTTAACTTTGAACCCTTGACCTTTCTGCTTCAGCCATCTAAGTGCTGAGTAAGTACTGCTATCCCAGGTTATCTCCTCTTATTCACCAGACAAGAGTAATTTTTAGAAGGTTATGTGTATAGATGTTTTGCCTGCATATATGTGTGCCGGATGCCCATGGAAGCCAGGAGAGGGCATTGGATTCCTTAGAACTGGAGTTACAAACTTGGGTGCTTCCTTATCGGTTCTTGGAACTACACCTGTGTCCTCTTGAAGAGCAGCAAGTGGTCTTAACCCATGAGCCATCTTTATTAGCCTCCAGTCTAAATATCTTTGTGTTCTGTTATTAGTCTAATATCAATAGCAATCCTTTGGTTTATTCTCTAGCTTGGAAGGCCTTTTCACATGCAGCATTCCAAGATTAACTGTCTTGCACTGTCTGCTACAGTCAATACAAATATTTCTGATCCCTTTCTGACACTGACAAGAATAAAATTCATACCAGGAATGTTCCCATTTATGGGGTATAAGATCTAAGAAAGACATTCATGTTCTCTATTTACCTCTCCCTTCCATCCCATCCATGTGCACCCTCCCCACCTCTTTTCACACATTCATCTCTATTTTCCAAAAATAAACAACAAATCCATATTGCATCTGCTTGTTTCCAGGCCCAATTTTCTGCATTCCTATGATACGCCTGCTGGCTCCCAGCTTTCTAAACACATGGGCCCACTTCTCTCCCCAGACATTTTAATTTACTTACCTAACATCTTAGCTACAGAGCAAAAATGAGCTTTAATACAGGAGCCCTTTATACTCTGCCTGTTCCTGCACATGTCTCATGGGTCAAATCTTCTTATGCATAGTTCTGTACATTATTGTCTGCTGCAGTCCATCTAACAACACTGAAGTTCTTAAGGCCATTTCTAGTAGAAACAAAGGCACATTTCCCAGCATTATCTTTATCAGCATCGGCAGTTATTTTATCACATATCTGCCAGCTGACTCATTTGTTCAGCACTTGGAAAAAGAAGTCTTGTATTGCTACCAAACAGATCCCAAAGTTTGTATATAACAATGATCTTTAAAAAGCTTTATTGGTAGAGGTTAAATTTCTGATGCCACTTTGAGGTGTGCAGACATTGGCCACACTGATTCTGATGGGGAAGGCGTCTGCGATACTTTGGATTGAGGCAGTCTTCGTCAGGGGTTCGGAAGCACTAGGAGTCTCCTTGGGGTGTATAAGGCTTGCTGCATCCCTGAAGCTCTCTGTCCCCGTGTCCACAGCAGCTTTCACTTGCGTCCTATCTTGCTTAGCTCTCCTGTGTTAACTTCAGTTTTAGGATAACTTTATGCTGCTAAAGTCATGTGGTTATTTTCATTCCAAATAAATACCAATTTTGTGGTAAATGCAAAGGTGTTTTAGTTTCTTTTGATGTGGTTTGTAAATACTTTTTACCCAGAGTTCTCTTCTACATCATTTCTACACTATTCCTACATTAAAATGATTCCTAATGACCAAGGTAGGAATAGCTCCTCAGTAACTCATAAATACTTACAGAACATGTACCACATAAAGACCCAACCCTGGTGCTGAGGACGGTGGTGAGAAGTTGGTCATTTTGTACAGGTAGTGGACATTAGGTTACATATAGGCTGGCTATCAGAAAAACATCTTCATGTCACCTAATGTAGGAAATAAATGTGTGTGATTTTATTGAGTATATGGTGGTGGGCTGCCCTACAGAAATTATACTTGAGCCAATGGGATGAGAATAAATAGGTATTGTGACGTCGAGACAGTAACGCATCTTAAATAAATGTTGGAAGTAGATGAAATTTTAAGACGTACCAGACCTCTAGGGTAGGGAAGACAACAAGCAGACAATTTGAAGAGCAGTAAGAACCCAGAGTATTTGACCAAAGGGGCACTCAGTATGGACGTAAGTGATGGGAGGCATCCAAGGATGCAGGCATGGGCAATACTCCAAGGATGTAGGCATAGGTAATGCTTATAAAAAGTAACAATGTTCAGAACTTATAGAAAGAGTGCCAGAGAAGGCTTAACATGAACCCAAAGAAAGCTAGGCCTGCAGGCAGATGATCCAAACAGCTTAAGCACAGGGGAGCATGGCAGAGATTGGCACACCGAAGCCAAGATAGAATGTCAGGTCTGGAAAAATAGACAGGGCATCTTGCCGTTCAGTCCCCTAAGGCTTGAACCAACTCCACAGTCCTTGACTGCAGATAAGATTGGCTACAAAACATTAAAGCAAGGTTCAGTGTCATAGTTTATGTAGAACAAAGTGTTGGGAAGAAAAATCTGAAATGTGCTGAGCAGCAGAGGTTCAGATAAATGACATTATTGTAAACTAAGTCATGAGAATATGCGTGAACAGAGTCAGCCTACGAAAATTTCAGAGTTCTCAACCCATGTCCTTGTTAACTGAGCCCACAAAGCAATGTTGAAAGGGTGAAAGACCTTCCAGGAATCATGTAAATGGATGGATGCCATCATAGAGCATACATACCAAATTTTAAAGTGAACTTTCTTCTTTTTCAGATACAAATCAATAGATTCCTAGCCATGTTACAAGTGGAAAAGGGCCTTCTTCTGACCCATTAGCTCATTCTAAACAAAATGTAAAAACTCAGTTGCCTACTTATATGAGTGAGGATTTATTCCTGGTTATTGTCAGCTTATTCACACAAAACTACATTAGAGAGCAGGGCTCCAACAGAATCTTTTTCTAGAATCTTTTGACTCTGAGATTCTGAGACACAGTGAGTACTGTTGTCTCCCAACCCTTTTCTCCATGTCTCACTGAAACTGTTCAGTTTTCTAAAACTCAGTATCATTTTTATTTGCCACCAAACCTCTTCCTTTTCATAGTGCCTCCTAGAATACAGTGATCCAGTGTGCACTCTGTGGGACACACTGAATCTTGGGCTGTATTCTTGTTGATTTTCTTGATAAAGGATGATTGTGAAAATGAGCGTTTCGTGTATCTATTTCACTTAAACTTCTGAGTATGAAGAAGGCAAATCAGCATCTCCATTTATAGAAATGGAAACCTAAAAGTTTGATTACCTGTATTGCATATAATGCTCAGCCATGTCTGATCATTCTTCTTTAAGGAGATATTGTGCCCTAAAGAGAAGTTACCATTAGTAGTGCATAACAGTAAATAATTTTCTCTGAAGTCTCAGGTGTCTGGGATCCTTTTTGCCGTGTGCTAAAGAATGTTGTTCCTTCTGGAAGATGTCAGGCTGGGTCTCAGGGACATTCAAATTTTCCAGATCGATTACACTTCCAGGTGATGTAGGCATGTTTGCCTGGCTTAGGTAGGGAACACTATATTGCCCATACCCTCAACCCTTTACATTATATCTGGGACATTCTATAATCAGTTTGAAAATCAGTAACTTTTTCTTAGCATTTACAGCAACAAAGTTGCTGGAGATGAAGGGGGAGAGAAGAACAATTAGAATAGGGAAAACCAAGGAATTTGTGCATTTATGAAATATTCATTCTAAGACTGAATGAATTAAGACAATACAATATTAGTTAACTTCATCTAGACATTCTATAATATATGCTTATTTAAATGCATGCTGTGTATCATAATGCATACCAGTTTGTTAATGAAATTTTTGTTTTAAGAAAATAAATTAATATAATTTTGAAAATATTCACCTTTGAGAGGACAGGTACCATTAAAACTATGTTTTGGACATTTTTTCTGCTAATTGAGTTCTAAAAGAATATCATCAAACAATTATCAAAGATAAATATAGGCATACCATCCTCTTTTTAGGTTTTCTTATATGAGAAGGGATATTGTTAAATAGCCCAGACTAGTCTGGAACTCCCTGGACAGAACAAGCTGGCCTTATTTTCTCAGTCTCTTTGCCTCGGTATCCTAACTGTTGTGATTACAGGGAAGAGCCACCACATTTGGCTGAGGAACTATCATCTTAGAGGAAGATTTCTCTAAATAATTTGACTGAGATTGTTTGCCTCGTGTTGGATTCATAAAGGTCCTTTGCTACATTCAGCTGTTAAAATGCTAGTGCCAGCTGAGGTTTGTAAAGGTAAAACTCTTAAAAAGAGATGCAACAGCTTCGAACCCTTGATTCTATATAGAGTATTACCTAAGCAAAATGAGGGAAGCTGTCCTTCAAGCCTGCCACTGTGTCTCCTGTTTCAACATCATGGAAGCCTAACATTTTACCCAACATTAAGAGTTATCGGCTTTTCTTGGCCTTAACTTCTCTCCAACTGTCAGGTACTTTGTTTGGTGAAGACCTATTCTTTTGGACTCTTTCCTGTCCAAGTACAGGAAGTATAAAAACCAACTAGAAAGTATTTATTTCTGGGTTTCCTAATGCTCAGGTCACAGTGTTGTCTTGATTCAGTTTCTTTTCTCATCCTTAGCTGAAAACAAAACCAAAAAAAGAAAAAAGAGAGAGAAGAAAAGAAAAGGCTTAATCTTGTGGAGTTAAATAAAAGCAAGAATGTAGTGAAAGGAAGATTCCTTTTATGCAAGCAGCGGAGACTGCCGAGACTGGGTGACTGAAAGTGCCTGAGGGCATTTGGTCCCTATGGGTTTTCACATCAAATGCAATGGTGCCCACAGATAGCCTGTATTGTTGTCAGTTAAATGGGATCATGAGTGTCTGAAAGGTGTTTGAGAATGAACCGAAAATCATTTTCACAAGTGGATGATTACTTCTGCCACATGTTAACCGAACTCTATCAGAATGGCCCTGCTTTTTGAGCCTGCATTAATTGCTCTTTCAACCTTGACTGAGGTTTCTCTTTAAGAAAGCCCTTTCCAGGACTAAACTACTCTATATATTGATTTTTTTCTTTCTGTATTTTCCCTTGAAAAATGAAGCCTTGGAGAAGAAAAGCCTTTATTATTCAACATGTAGATTGATTGTTCTATTTCTTTGAATAGAAACAGGGACTCATAAGTGATCCACCCAAAGTAATAGACATAATTTCCCCCAAGCGCTGAATAATTCCCATCTTCTGTATACAATTATGTTTTTCAAATATTCATTAGTGATGATTTTTTCCTTGTAAAGTAAACCATGAACTCTCACAGCATGGACTCTATGCAAATAAATTGTCGTATTCTCTTTTCTATTAGAATTGTATGCCACCATTCTAATTGAAACTAAACTACAATATTTAGTAAAATGTTTGGAGAATTTTTGTGTTGGAAGCATTCTTTGAATAATCTTCAAGTTAGAGAGATTGCATAAAATGTTTTTGAAGTGTTTGGTTAAATGGGACCTTTTCTTTCTTATAACCATTTCCTATCCCAAACGTGGCATGTACAGTATTCGCTACATCTTTACTATGATTAAGAAAATACATGCTACAGTTCATATTGTGTGAGAGAATGGATTTAATCTCAATTTTTAAGACTGACTAGAAAAAGAATCTTCAAATTTAATTAACTTTTTGATTATGTATATATGTGTGTGTGTGTATGTATGTGTGTGTGTATCAGAATGCAGTACATTGTATTTAAAGGAAGTATTTAATTTGTTAGTAAAATGTACCTCTGAGGGTATTGGCTTAAAGAAAGATAATTCCCAGAATGTTGTACTTTAATTTATCTTTTACATATATATTCAAAGGAGTATTGCTCAAAACAGCATTCACTTTTGTAAGTGGCAATGATGACAGAAAAAAAAAAGCAATCTCAGCAGTTACACCAATGTTTGTCTACTTCAAAGTTTACTTTCTACTAAACTTCATGTCATTATGTAAAGCTGTTATTGTATCATTTTGATACTAGAATACATACAGTTAATGATCACCATAAGTCTAAGTTTTTATTCCTGTTGCCCTAGAACCTTCTGAGAGATTTTTGAAAGACTAGGTTGATTCCTAAAGGAAAACTTTGACAAGTAGCCATGGTACATCGTTCATCTTGATTTGTTAACAGATGTTTTTTAAAACAGTGTTGCTTCCAAAGAGGTTGTACATTTTTTGATGAGATACCCTAATGACCAGGTGAAACTGTTGATTAAAAAAGGCTGAAAATATGCTCTATACCTTAAGGGTAGAAGCTTTTGTATCTTGAGGTTTGACCATTAGAGAGAGATGGGGAGAAAGACAGGGAGAATAGAGAGCAAGAGAAGGAGAAAGATCAAGTAGGCAAATACCATTGTTATTTTATTTTCTTTTTAAAGTTTTCTCTAGCAGCACATTTTAAATATAGACTGAAAAGTCTTGGGATCTGGCTTTCTATGTCTCTGACACTTGAAGATACTATATGGCCTCATGGGGTTGTTCTGTACACAAAAGCAAACATCATAGGCCAGGAAACAGGAATAATTTAGTTGTTTTTCACCTTGCCTCTTGACGGTGATTCATGTTTCTTTGAGGGAAAATCATGCTTTCCAACATAACTCTCTCTGGCTGAAGCAGCAGGACGTTAAGACCTTTGCTGTGCTTGCACTGACTTCTGAAACCCCGTCTCCAAGGCCTTACACTGTCACCTCCTTTTAAACCCCAGCGTTGTGTCAGAACTGCTAATTTCCTTGTTACCTAATCCAGTGTAAGAAGAGAGGATTTTAAAGTTAAGCAGATAATTTTTTATTCAAAGAGAGCAACCTCTTAACACTTAAGTTGGGTGTATTGATGAAAGCAAATACTTTTAAATAGTATCTGAGTGGTTAGTTTCAGATAATTCAGAATACTCTGGTTACACGAGCCCTGTGGTGCTCTAGAAACATTTCAGTGTGGGGAAGGTGTGTATTTGCTCTCAGTACTGGCAGTGTGTAAGAAGATGTACAGTACAGTATCTCCCTTGAACTCTCTTCAGTAATTCTTGGATCAAATGTGACTCTAGCTAAGGAACCTTTTTCCTGAGACCATGTTTTAGGGGAAGTAGAGCATGGAACATGGAAACTACTCTTATTTGTGTTTCATTGAAATTTTTTTTAAAGATTTTTAAAATGTTTTGTTTAAAGGCAAATTCCATAGGTGTTGAAAATGAGTAATGTGAGCTCCCCAACAATATAAATAAGTGCATCTGCTCTCATTTTAAAACAAAGTAGAAAAAAATCTACAGTGCTCATCAGAGAATGCTTGTGCCATGCTTGATGACACTTGTTTATTGAGCAACATTATAAATTGCCACCAAGATAAAAACATGCATTCATTTAGCAGGTCTGACTTTTATACTCCTTAAAAACAACTTTATTATTGAGTTGATCATGCAATCAAAAGAAATCCAGCAATGATGTGGCAAGTTTCAAAATGCTAAGAAAGATGGCAGCATCAGAGACAACCCAGCAGCAGATCCATACGGCTCTAAGCAAGTTCTGTCCCATCTAAGATGAGGAACAAGTCTACTGATAACCCCACCATACCCCAGCTTTGTTTGGTAGAACCCTGTTTCAAAAATCAATGAGACACCACATTGTTCAGAATTTAAATGACGAGGAAATGTAAGCTTGACTTTTAAAATATAATACTGATTTAAAACACAAATAACAAGTAAATTGCTTTCAAGGGTATGCCTAATGATATTGCCCTTTTATACCAAATAGTTAAAACAATCAGCTAAACTTTTTGTTAAACATTAGGCAGTTATAATTGGTGTTTATATTAGTGGCCCTAAGATGTCCTGAGACCCTTTATAATTGTTAAAGAGATGTGGACTTTTCTTTTATCACTATTTGAAGTCATTTATTGTATACAAGTTCCCTTAAAAATAGTATAGATATTGTGCAGTCTCTCTAGAGAGAATAACTTATTTTTTAGTAATTGATGAGTATCCCAACATTAATATGTATGGAATAACACATATTAACTAGTAAAACATAATTTCAGAGTAAATTTTCATATTTTTCTAAAATTAAAAAAAAATCTTCTGGGATGTAGAGACCATAAAAGAAGTAATGTGCAACCTCACATTGAACATTTAGAAAACTGAATAAGTGTCACGTTGGTGATTCAGTAGCCGTACTAGGTCTTCAGATGGGTTGAGAGAGAATATGTTTTAATTTTTGTAAGATGTGTTCTGATCGGTGGATTGCCTGGTATTTATATAATAATAACTTGTGCTCCTTTTCCTTGCTCCTCCATCCTTCAACCCTTCCCAATAATCCTAGCACCCATCTGTAATGAATTTAGACTCTTCTGAATTTTAAACGTTACAAGGGTCTTGAAAACTGAAGAACTCATTTAAGAGGGAAAGTGTTCAAGGAGTTCTCCACTATACTCAAGGCGGAGGTAAAGGCCCTTGCCTTTGTTCTAAGTATTCAATTTAATCATATGAGAAATAGCTGTGGAGTCAGAATGACCACATACCCAGAGTACTTCTTAACAGTGATTTTTTTTTTCATTACAAAAGCAAGATGCACTCTCATGCGCTTCCAGTGGTAATGCAGCAAACCACCATCACTTTGGAAAAACAGCCTGGCAGTTTCTGACACAGTTAAACACACACTTTTAATATGATACAGCAATATAGTTTCTGGACACTAGAATGAAAACACTAAAGGCTTACACATAAATGTTTGTGGGAACTCAGTTTTTCATAAGCAGAGGTGTGGCAACAACTCACACACGTGCCAACATGGGAATACATTCATACAATGGAATATGCTGCTTAGCAATTAATGGGAACAGACTCCTGGAACACATAATATAAAGGATGAATCCCAGAAGTATTGTTCTCAAAGAAGGAACTCAGACACAAAATGCTGTATGCTGTATAATCGCAACAACACTGTAGAAACCAGAATGAACGGTGAGGTCAGATGTAGAATCCTACACAAAACTACGGCTGTAAGGAAAAGGACTGAGCAGGATGGGCACAAGGAACCGGGCATTCCACAAGCTGATTGGAGTAGTGACTGCAAGATGATTATTTTTAATTATTATTTTTAGCATCTCTTTTAATGGCAGCCTAATCATTTCTTAATATGTGAGTTTAAAGTTTTCATTTAAAAACAATATTGGCAAACCATTTTTCTTCATGCATTCATTAATTTTAAATACTTCCCTTATGAAAAGAATCTGTTCTTATAGAGGAAGGCAGCTAGGCCATGGGACCCAATCACAAAGCTCGTACTTATGGTGAGAGCAAGGCACATGTAAACTTTAATATTTCTTTCCCAGTGTGTATATGTTTTCTTATAGCTCTCACTCACTTCCATTTTTAGGTAAAAATAGTATTTGACTAATAGGAATTTTTTCACACATGGTTCCTCTGTGTACCCTTTGCTGTCATGGAACTCACTCTGTAGACCAGGCTGGCCTTGAACTCGAAGAGATCCAGCTGCCTTCACCTTTCAAAAGTGCTGGACTTAAAGGTGTGTGCCAACACCGCCATGCTAAAATTTTTACAAGGAATAAATAGTGTGTGTTTTTCACATAATGTTTACAATGCTTCCTTTTTGGCAACCTTTCATTGACTGTCATTTCATTTTTATGTGTAGAGCCCATAAAATTCTTACTACCAGTTCATTTCTGGATGTATTTGGACAATTGTCATTCATGTGTGTATTTAAACAAATTCTTTCTCATAGTGCAATAGCTTAACATTTTAAGATCCAACTTCCAAATATCCTGCTTCCAGTACCAAATTTTCTTTCATTCTTCTTCCTTATAAAACCATCCACTATTCTCCAAATGTATGTATTCCCACACACCATACACATACCCCTCTACTGTCTATTTGTAGAGAAAGTAGAAGTTGTTATTCTAAATTCATCAGCACATCCTTTTGAATGATGTTCATCTGGCTAGTACTCCTCACAGAGAACCTGCACGCTTAGAATACTCATAACTAATTTGCATGTGGTAATGATGGTTTGTGGGTCACTCTCGCTTGTGTGTGACCCATCTGCCCAGCACTCTGCAAAGTGAGATGCTTTGAGAGAGCTGAGAAGCAGGCTGTGGTCACAGACAGGGGTTATTCCAGTGCCCTCTGTGGCTCCTGAGCCGCTATTAAGTACACATCCTGCTAGTGCCCTTTTATAGAGAGCATCCATCACGTCCACAGCAGCAAGCTCCTTAGGTCACTGTTGTTAACCCTGTAATAGGAACATGGGTATGTGCATTTCAGGAGAGGGAAATTATATAGAAAAGACAGAAAGAGAGCAGCTGAACACCTATCACCACAACCACAAGAGAGATTAGAGGCGAAAAGAAAGGGCGTTTAGGGGACCTTGGAAAGAAACAGTGAACAGGTGAGAACAAGAAGAGCCAACATCTCCACGAGTGTCTAAATGAGTCCACATTGCATTCACAAAAACAGACAGTGGCTTTAAGTACATCATGATTGCCAGAGAGGAACTCCCCACACTTAGCTGATGTGTCTAAAAGCAAATGAATAATTGATCAGGCCATTTGGGTGATACTTCCAATGCAAGAGCCCAATTGTTTTGAACTTTAATTGCTCCTTAGTTCTTTATTCTAATTCTGCTATTAATATTTAGAATATTTACTTCATGTTTGTTCTTAGAAATTCCAAATCATTAAGTATGGAAATAATATGAACCCTGACCCCATGTGTCCTTGTAACATACAACGTCATGTGGGACCTAAGTAACTCCATAATAGAAAGTTAGGCGTTTATGCATCTTGCCATGCTATTTCTCGGAAGAAATGTTTTCTGTTAATGCTCCCACTGGTATTAAAGATAATGTCCGTATATCCACTATATATTACCAAGCATCTCAAATTAGTATTTTTTAAGAAAGAAAGAAGATCGAGATATGTTTACTTTGTTTTATAAAAGTGAGTTGTAAGACAGAAGCTAAAATTTCTAGTGTGAAATTGTGAGAGGTCAGTCCTCTGAACCCTCAAACTCTTAGAGGTGTCATTCTGTATTACTTAGTACTGTGCATAGATTAAGTTCATATGAATAACTTTTATATTGTTAAGAACAGAAGTTCTAGTCTCAGGGCTGGGGAAATAGCTCAGTAGGTAAAGTGGCTAGAACCCATGTAAACAAGCTAAGCATAATTTCACATGATTTTAATCCCAGAATTGAGAAGGCAGAGACAGGTAGATTCCCTTGAGCTCATTGGCCAAGCCTGCCTAGCCTGCTTAGCAAGCTCCAGGCCAGTGAGGGACCCTGACTCAGAAAACAAGAAGGAACAGCTCCTGGGAACAACCTCTGGACTGCACATGAACATGTGCACACACAAGAGCATGGACATTCACTTCCATACGCATATGAACACATACAACTAAGGGTTTCTATTCAAATGTATGACCAGGTTAACCATTTCAGTTCAGATTACAGACACCATGCAAAGTTAAAAGCCATAGCTGAAATGGTGTTAAACTAAATTATGTCACCTTTTTTATTAGCTGAGTTTCATAGTGAAAAATAATGTTCGGTGAAGAACTTACATAAGCCACATAAATCTCAAAATGACAGAGCTGCCAAAGCACTTGGAAATCAGGATACCCAGCATTGTCCTCTAATAGGCAAAGAAATGGGAATGGGTATTGGTGCAGGCATATTTCAAGGTCACCCAGCTGGACAATGACCTTTCACCCTGGATTCTTGGTTCTGTATCTACCTCCTTCTCAGGCCACGCTCATCAGCACCAGTCAGCTGAGCGCTGAAGAACTCAGTACAAGTTCCTTCACTCATAGCCTCTGTATCGCCTAAGAAACATGTGCGAAAATAAAATTCCAACTGGTTCTTTGATTATCCTTTCTAACTCCTACTTCGTTCAATTTGCTGTAAGGACTGACAAATTGTAAGCCACATAAATCAATTTCCTTTCAGGCATGGAGAATCAGTGCAGTCATCTAGTAACACAGAAGCTGCATGTTGTCTCCGATTTCAGAGAAACTAAACTTTGCCTTTAGCAGGCTGGTCTCATAAATACCTAGGGAAGACACGTGGCTATGTGGAACGGCACCATTATTCATGTACTGTGTTGTTTTTCTTACCAGGTACCTGTATGCCCTTGGACAGAAGGTTTGGAAAAGATGGAAAAAGCGTTACTTTGTTCTTGTTCAGGTCAGTCATTTATTTTCCTGTTCAGTAATTGCTTTCTGACAAGGACTCTCACACTGTTATCTGTTTGTGTCATATCTCTTCATAATCATTTCTGTATTAGATATTAAACTGAGAATTATGTTAAGTAATTCATTTGAAAATAGACAAGTAGTGAATTCCTTGTATGCCAATATTTTTATATTTTTATTTCAAACAACAAGTCAAGCAACTTACAATGAAATGACTGATGTCCTGTTCTTCTGTGCATTTCTTTGTTGTCTGGTATACTAGAATGCAGCTGTTTTCCTTTGTCAGCTTCTGTGTTCAACTAGATATGGTATCAAATTCAATAGCCATTGCAAAGGGCCACTGTGACATCTGTGTGGAAAAGGCAAAAAAAAATTATAAAAATTGTGTTGGTAATCAGGGCTCCCTAAAAGGATCTAAAGGATGCTAAGACAGTCCTTGAAAAAAAAAACTGCATAGTCTAAGTAGTGTGCATATAAATTGTGGTCCATTCACTCTCTCGCTTTCTTCGAATATGTCTGTGTGTATTCATATAAATGTGCTTATAAATCAAATAGTTCACTGCCAGTAATTGCATTCTGAATATACATTATTGGTATATGTGTTTGTCTGACCTTTCAAAATCATAAGCAGCTTTTTTCATAAAATATAATCATTAAGTTCAATTTATATTAAAGAATAGATTTCAAAATAGTCATTTCATTCCAGAATAAACTATTTCATTCTCAGTTGAAATATCTGAAAAGAGAATCACTCTTGGAATCCTAACACAGAATAACCTGTGAAATCCCATTGATTCATACCACATTAGCCAAGCTTAACTGGGCTAGATCAGAATAATATGGGGAAATGCCAATGGAGAAAAATTATCGTTTGCTGCTTTCTAGAGATATAGTCATCCATCAGTTGCTGGGAAAGAATTAGTTTATTGATGTTCCATGGTAACATGGTGTCTCCATGAAAAGTGTTAAAATTCAGTCAAAAGTAGTTGTGTCTACAAGGCAGAGCCCCAGTCTGTTTTATTCTTAGCTAAAGTGTAAGCTTTTCTTGTATGGCTTATAGTAATAATAAAAGTTATGCATGTGTGTGTGCACATGTCTATACAGCTCACACACACACACACACACACACACACACACACACAACTGTTGATCCAAAGGACAGGCAATTGCTTGTTGGAAGAGTTTTCCGCTCACAGTTCTCAGTAGTCTATCCCCCCAAACCATTCCTATTAAACACCTGCAGTTTTTAAGTTGCGTCTTTACAGTGTCACAGAAATATAAATACGCTTATGAATAAATTTGAATATAAATCTTTCTGGGTGTTTTAATTTTATTCCTATTATAGATGTCTCATCTGCCCCTAGTTGGACAGGCTTATCACTGTGATTTGTCTTTGCCCTGTCTTTTGGAAGCATTTTACTGACTGTTTGTGGGAACAAAGCTGCTTTTTCAGTCGTGTTTCATGAATCTCTAGAAAACCTCAGATAATTCCTTCATCTCAATAGATGATTTGGAGGATAAACTGCTTTTGAACAAACTAAGCTGGCTCTTGTTTTTCTGGTAGAAATGTGTGTGAGAAACATGGAAGTGTGTTTTAGAGGATGAGCAGGCTACATTTGTTATGGCAGTACCTAAAAGTCTCCAGTGTATCTATTGGTTCAATATGAAAATTAAGCAACTAGAGACTGGCTTTGAAAAGTTAAATGCTGGGGCTGGAGATGGCTCAGAGGTTAAGAGCACTGACTGCTCTTCCAGAGGTCCTGAGTTCAATTCCCAGCAACCACATGGTGGCTCACAGCTATCTATAATGAGATTTGGTGCCTTCTTCTGGCCTGTAGGCATACATGGAGGCTGAATGCTGTGTACATAATAAATAAATAAATCTTTAAAAAAAAAAAAAGAAAAGAAGAGTTAAATGCTGACCTAATGCTTTGAATCCTGGGAAGGATCATCATTTGCTTCCTATCTTATGTTTTAGTAAATAGTCACATGAGACAAAAATTTTAACATAAATGTATCCACTTTGAATATCACTTATTAGAGAATTTAGGAATATAAGAAGGAATAGAAACATTTCAAAATTCTAAAGCAGTATGTTTTTTGGGACATTAAATGTGGAACTAACTTTTCCAGATAACTAAAATATGTATTTTATTTTAAAAGGTAAAATTCAACTTGAATCAAAATGTTGTTAAATTCACATGCTCCTTAATTTAAATTTAAGGAAAATTCTACCAAACTTGAATTAGAATTTATTATACTTGTGATATATCAGATAGATCATATATATATATATATATATATATATAGAGAGAGAGAGAGAGAGAGAGAGAGAAACACACACTGAGAGAATCCTATGCCTAAATGTGTTGAAATATATATGCCAGTTCTTCAATAACTTTTTGAAGTTTCAAACACAATTGAATCTTCCTTCCAATTCCAAATGTAATGGGAAGACAAATTGAATGCTCTCACTTCAAAATCAAGATGGATATGTATGGAGATTCGATGACAATGACCCATTGGGAGGAACTAGGTAGTTTTTATTAGTGTTTTTAAAGACATCTCTCATTCTATCTGCACACAGCTTGTAGGTCCATACCTGCAGTCTGCATTATTGAAAGGTGAAGGAGTTGCTTTTCATAGGGAGGACAGTATACCCTGCTGTTTCTGCTGCTGCCATCAGCACAATGGTGCTGTAGTGATAATGTGAATCTCATCACCACGTGCGAGTGTGGATTATGTGAGTGATATAGTTGGAGACCCAGCAATCAGCCCAAGAATTTGTCCTCATAAAAATTGATTGAGAGTCAGGTTTGGCCAGCTGAAAAGTCATCGTTCCAAGTGAACACTTGAGGAGTCACTGGGGTGAAAAGACTTTTCAAAGACTCATACAAACATGAAAATTGGAGATAAAAATGTCAATTTAAATTAGAGTTAGAAAATCAGAAAGCAGATTATCTGTTAATGTTGGGTATTTGTTTAGCTTACTATTTAGGTTGCAATCTCATTTATATTCTAACCTAGTATATTTTCAGTAATAAATCTATTTTAATAACTAAGAGATTGAATTTTAAAAATGAAGGTAAGTTTTTGTTCATGTTAAAAGAACAATTACAAAGAAAATATTTGAAATCTTACCAAAATTAAATTTTCTTACATATTTTTATGTTTCTCCAATGTCTTAACATTTATTATGATTTAGGAAAGCATAACTGATATAAACTACTTCTGATATGATATTGTAATTCATATTATAATAATTTAATTTCTTTGAAACAATTTTTCTTCAGGTAATCTGCTTCAGGATGTAAATCATCATTGATTTGAAACAATTTTTTTATCTAAATAAGTGGAATTATTTCTCTTAAAATTCTCAAACATCTTTTCATATAGCTGTATATACAAGATATTGTATAATTCTATGATAAATTCAAATTCTCCTAAGGCACTTACAAATTAACATATCTTTTGTGTGTTTAATCTGATTGTTACTAAGTGATTACCCTATGGAACACATTTTCCTAATGGCACTTTTAATGTACGATCTTTTCTCTTTATAATAAGCCTGACAGAGGATGTGTTGCTATTTCCCTCACAGTAGAGATAAGATAAAGTGTATATGGGGGCATTAGGTAATGTTCTAAGGATTAGTCTAGCATGAGATGAAGTCAACCAAATCCTGTTCCGTTTGACAGTAGAGGCAAAACTCATATTTCCTATTCCATATGGCTATGATTAAATTAATGCATACAACCACAGTTCATCTGAAGATAAACAGATATCGTAAAAATCACTGGGGACTATTGGTGCCATGAGGCACAAAACAGTGTTGCTGCATCAAAGAAGTAACCATAGAGTGGTAGCCTGAAGAGACCTGGGGTTAGGAAAATGACTGACTGTGTGACATCACTGGAAACTGAAGTAGGCATCTATGTTGTGTTGGCCCCGTGTCAAGTGTTCACTGCTTGTTGTCGATGTGTCAGAATCATGACTTGAAGTTGCTGCAAACAACAGCAGGCTATCAAGACATAATGTTAATTACATATCAGCTGAGTTGGCACAGGATGTAAACAGGCAATGATCAGAACATGCTGCAAGCACATGAATAGTGCTGTTTCTCTGGAACATGTTGTTATTCTATTTAAACCTAAATAACCTCTTTGCCTAATGATTTTTGAAGGACTCAGCATATTTGGAGGACCTACTGAAACTAACTCCTCACAGGCATTTGAGATGACACTAGTACACATAGAACAAGAAGGTGGTTGCAGTTTGAGTTTAGAGTAGCATTTGATTGCTTATACAGCAAGACAGTTTGTAGTAATAAAGGCATAGCTATCACATCAACAATGATCAGGATGGTGGCTCTGTTGCTGACTATTTAAGTTGGGCATACTTTATATATGAACACATGGTTTTTGTGGTAGAAAATGAAAGACCCTGTAGGCTGAGTTTTTCTCTGAACCACCTATCAGTTCCCAAATAACCAACATGGAGTCTTATAATAATTATAAATGCTCAACTGATAGTTCAGGCTTATTACTAACTAGCTCTTACAACTTAAATTAACCCATTTCTATGAATCTATATTCTGCCATGTGGCATTACCTCTCTCTCATCTTGCACCTCCTGTTTCCTCTCTGTGTCTCACTGGTGACTTCTCTTACTCTGCCCTCTTTCTACCCAGACTCCTTTGTGTCTGGCTGTCCTGCCTATACTTTCTTTCTTGCTACCAGCCAGTCAAGTTTTTATAAAAGCAATCCAAGTGACAAATCTTCACAGTGTACAAAAGGATTATTTCATAGCATTTCCTCCTCTTATGTCTAATTAAAAGCCTTAACTTTAACATAGTAAAATTATGTACAACAAAACAGTTACTAAGCAAGTAAATTATTAAGTAAGAATTATACTTACAATATCCAGTCCATTTATATTTGACAAAATAAGAGAAAATACTCTGTTATTTATATAACTTTGTGAGTCTAAAGTTTTAGACCTGATTTTCCTTTTATTATAACTAAGGAAAACTTTAAGTCTAATTATTTAGTCATTAACTCCTTCAAAGACCCCAGAAGTGTAAATTTACCTAGTCTGTGTATCCTAGATGTATTTAATAGATCATGGTCCTTTAATCTCCCCAAGATTTATAACCTATGACATTTAATATGTTTAAGCTCTCCAAAGAGTACAATAAACTTCTAACAGCAACCTGTATAGTCTCCAAAAGGATTGTGGGACCCCACAACAATGATTCCGCCTGGATTGTCCTGATGCTACTAAACTAATAAACACCACCCAAAGATTGGCTTTGTACTACAAACTGCTCAAGACAATTCCCAAGTAGCTAGCTGAGATGGTCCACCCTCATACTCTGTTCCAGCCAGGACTTCAGATAAGCCCTACATTTTCCCATTTCTCAGAGACTGGGAACAAATGATATAGGTAACCCTTGTGCAACTTGACCATTGTTTTGCTTTCATCAGGGACCCCTAGAAATGCCATTGCCCCCCAGACATCAAGAAGTAATTTTAATAATACAACACCCACATTTGCAAGAGTGTGGTGGGTGGTTTTTGGTCTTTCACTGAGTTATGGATGTTTGTCATCATATAGGAGGATTGGTTACAAGCTGTTATTGGGTATAGTCAGAAAAAAGACTGAACAAAGAGATTAGATTCAGAGTTCCCATTTTGAAAAAAAAGGGGGGGATAGAAATGATAGGATAAAAGGGTAAATTATTGAATCTACTAAAAACTAAAAAGCAACTACTAATCTTAAATATTTTACACTTGTGTGGATTTTTGTATTTTAATACAAATTTAAGGTTATTTTTGTTATACTGTAAATATGTTTCTATTTCTATTTAATATATTTTTATATATTGATACATATTTAAGGTTATTTTTGTTATAACACACTGTACATGTGTTTCTAACTTTGTTTAAGTTATTGTACCTATGCAGCTCATTTAACAATATAATGTAAATTTCTAATCCTTGAAAGTTGCCTTTACAAACTATTTAGCATAATTAAGAAACATAGGTTAATAGTCACCCATAAATATCAAATTTATAGTTATTTTGTTATGCTTTCAAGCTCATACAGAGAAATATTTTAGATATATAGGTAATCTTCAAATACTTCAAAAACATACAGAAGATGACACTTAAAATGTTTTAATAACTTGGGTTTTTCTTGATATGAGACACATTTGCTCCTGGCAGCACCAATCTACTTCAAAAATGGGATGGTGGGCACTGAAGAACCTCCATATGGAGTTTTCTTTCTTTGTGGCAAAAGCCAGCCATGTGGGCAAGAAACTGCCCTTGCCTCAACTGCTGACAGTATGCTGTTCAAACTGGACAAGAAGGACACAAAGGAAAGTGACTATCAAAATGCCAAGACAGGGTAGGATATCCTTCAAAATTTCCTGCTTCTGAAAAATGTCTATCAGCTATTGTAGGCCTGTATGCCAAAGATGAATGCCCCAATGTTGGGAACTTTTTGTAACTGTCCAGACAGCCAGCTGTTTCTGTCATTTTTCATATTTTTTAAAGTTAATTGCTGTGCATTTACTGCTTACTCAGGTAATATTATTTCCTTCTCATGTCTTTGATGTGGTTGAAGACTAGACAGTTACAGTTACAGTTCTCCTAAACCTGGGTAAAAGGTGTACTAGTTACAAACTTTGGACTCTTCAGGAGAGGACAGCTAATGGAGTAATCACTATAAATTTGTCAATTACTATTGGACTTGACATTGAAACTGTATTTCTTACTTGAAAATTGTTCTTGTTATATGTAGTTTCAGTTTTGTTTAGGTTATTACCTTTCCTTTCTATTTGGACAATACTTGATAATAATTCGTATTAAATAGTTTTTCTATGTTAGAGTTAGAACCTTTCCTTCTTAGACAAAAAGGGGGAAATGTTATGGGTATTCTCTCATGGGTTTGCTATCCAATTGAAAAGATCATTTTAGTCAGAGAGGTGGGGTTTTCATTAGGGGTGGATGGGACAAAACCAGGGAGAAGAAGTGGAACAAGGAGGAGCTTGGCATTTTTGAGACAGGAAGAAAGTGGAGGTAGGTGTTTTTGCAGTAGCTTGTAATTCAACTGAGCTTTTTTTGTTGTTGTTGTTCTTTAATATTTGTGTATGGGTTTTGTTTAATAAATGGCAAAACAAATCTTTATCAAGACCCCATCAACACTTCTAGATAGCAGCTACTCCAGTCTCCTGCACAAGAATAGTCAAGTAACTATTGCCGGTAGGATGGCCTAAATGTACATAGACAAACACATATCCATTCCTGGTGGAATCAGTCATTGACGTGTGTGTGTGTGTGTGTGTGTGTGTGTGTGTGTGTGTGTGTGAGTTACTTTGGTCTTTTTTTAAAATACAGAACTCACATGTCAACAGGTAAAAATCTTCTACTTTATTATTTTAAATAAAAGATTATATCCATAAACTGTACCTTTTTATCTTGCTTAGAAATTTGTTTTTGTCTACAAACAATGATGAAGTAGAAATATAATTCTCATATATTAACTTTTATATATATGTAAAAATACTCTGTATCTAAGGACCTAATACTTATAATGCTAAATATGACTATAAGCATTTAAAGAACTCATGATTTTAAATGACCTCCCAAACGTTGGCTATTATTTTTCTTGTTTGTCACTTTTTTTACAGTCAAACCTTTTGTTAAGCTGCCCTTATTTTAATCTCAATATTTCAAAACATATATTTTCATTAATGAAGAAAAAAGAGTCATTTTATGGAGTTTATTTGGATCAAAATATCAGGAGAAAATAATATTGTAAGTTTATTTTCAAATTAACTTTTATATTTGATAATTAGAAATTTCCAAAGAATATCTAAAAAAAGTACAGTGGCCATAAACATTTTATGATATACCCTGAAATGTTATCAGTGCATTTAATCTTTAAACTAGGGACTGTCTTTGATCCCCCTCTTTTTCTTACTTCCATGTCAATCATAAAGTATTGCTTCTTTTATTATGAAAACTAGTGTTCCACCTATGTCCATTGACATCCATCTGCTCTGCCCCAGACTAGCTGAGACCACCATTGTCTGCACATGGGCCCCAACAGTAGCATCCTGCTCTTTCTCTTCCACTTCCCCATTTCCTTTATAACCTTTTCTTTGTGGTACCTAAACAACTTTTTGACATATAACTCACATTAAGACACATTGTATGTGTCTTCTTTTTGGGAAAAACCCACCTAGTACAAACCACCACATACACAGACTGCTCAGTGAGTGTGTTGGTTCTCCACAGCCCTTGATGTAGCTCAGAGTCCAGCCATTACCATTTTCCTATGTTACTTTGACATGGGAAATTTTTTTGTACATTATGGCTGCAGTGTTGGTGGTAGAATATACTTTAATAGATCATTTCCATTTTTGTATTTATGCATTTATTACTAGACCTCAACGACTTTCTTCTCCCCCTCCACACTCTGTCTCCAGGATGTACTATATGTAGTGATACACTTTGTATTAATTAAGATATTAGAAATCTATAGATCTGTTTTGTACTTTTTATGCTATTGAATGCTTATAATCAAAACTTTTACTCTAGGGTATTGAAAAAATTTAGCCTTATTAGAAAATTTAAAAAAAGACACCCTTCTGTCTAAATCCTTCTAGTGACTACCATGGCTCTTAAAATAATAAATAACCATGGCCTAACAAAGATCCTTATGGATTCCTGGTCCTTAGCTTCCTATCACGAATCAGCACCTACCGTTCTAAAATCCAGCATCACTGTTGCAGAGCCAAAGGCTTGGCATCTTCCAGGTCTCCGGACCCCTTTCCAGGGCTACCTAAAAATATGAGTTTCATGGGATTTCTGTGCCTATGCAACTTTAGAGTAAGTCCCCTGCTTTCCCTCAGATGGTTTGACCAATCCTATACCTCCCTGCAAACATAATGCACTTGCTTTCTCCTTCCCGGGGCTTGTTCTTTCTACCTACTAATTTAGTTTTCACTTCACATGTTGCCTATTCAAATGTGTCTTATCCACTCACGCAATTTAAGATCTCAACAACTCTCTGTCACAGCCCTCTATTTTAATTTTTCCGGAACATTTGTCTACAGTTAAAATATTTTATGGATTCATTAATTTTTTTAATGTTTACCCTTTCTAGAATATCCACTTAGCACTCTATCAAGCATAGGTAAAAAGAGACTAAATATTTGTTAAGTAATTGAGTATATGCAGATCACACTGAGCATTTGGGTAACATGGCTGCCCTTCTTTATTTTAAAAGGAATTTACACATGACTGTTAGATCTCTCTATGCCATTTGGCCAAGACAGATAATCATAATATATATTCAACTCAAATCTGTCAGTATCTTGAAGATGTGTTCATTTTCCTTGATTAAATTAAGCTCTGGGTTTTTGGTTTTTTTAAAAAAAAAAGTAACTCCTGGAGCACCTTTGTCCTCTGCCAAGAACATATCCAGCTAAGGATTTTTAAAGCCTTGATCTTACTGAAATGAGATGGTGGCAGTTGTTAAGCTGCCAGCCGTTCACACGATCCCTACAGTAGTAATACACATATAAACCTGGATGCTGTAGTCTCTCAGATCTCTTCGTGTGTGCATATGGGCAGGTGGCAAGCAGGTTGGCAATTAACAAAACAGGAGGTTTCCTATCCCAGACATGGATACCATGTGGGGACACAACCATCGGCTAAAAGTGCCCTGTCAAAAGTAATGATGCTAAAACCAGACTTAATGCTGTTCTCAGATTAAAGTCTGTCTGTCTCCCCCAGTTCCCAACAAATCTCTTCTTTTTGGAGTTATTACAAGTGGACTGAGTAAAGAATATTAAATGTTTGTGATTGCTGCGGGATTTTTTTCTATTTTAATATAGTAAATTAGGTAAGCTTTGTTCAGTAATACACCAGGAAGCTTATGAGAAAAACAAATACTTGACCAGAGTAGGTCAGACTTCCATGTTTCTGTGTAAATAATCCACTGCCTCATTGCTACAGTGCAGAGCAAGTAGGTGCTGTTGGGTTGCTTCCGGCTGAAAGTGGAGCAGGGCAACCTTGGGCTCCTGTAGGTGACCTTTCAGCAGAGTCCCACGTGTTCTGGGTCCTCACTGGTAAACAGTAGCTCCATAGCTGTTACCACCTGAATGCACACTGTAGATGGCTTGTTGAATCGGCCTTATGAATGTGACATAGCATGACCTTGTAAAATAAACAGGTAAAGTCGGAGCTCTTAGAATTCTAGAGTAAGCAAATGGATTGTGAAGTGTGCATCACATTATTGATCCGAAGAAGTAAATTGTGACTCAGCGTCTACTATTAGTAGGTTCATTACTGCTGGAGCCGGGATCTTCCCAAAGCCTAATTGCAGGCTCTCAGTTGTTCCGTGGGTCAGGTTTCCTCACTGTTAGTGACAACTCTGTTCACCGTTGGTGTTCTGTTACTCTCCCATCTGTACTCTTCCTTGTACCTGTGGGCCCGGTTACTAAAAGGGATTTTGAATCTATTGGGTAGTTTTTGAGATGTTTGGGTAAAACATAAATTAAGCAATCCTTTTAATATTTCATTATTTTATGACCATGTTCTAGAAATGGACTCATTCCTCTAAAGCTGGAATTTGTGTTTTTCCCTTTTGGTTTCTTTAAAGATTTTTTGATTGGTACTTGAGACTTTGTATGCCCTGCTATTAAAGAGTGATTTATTATTTAGATCCAGGTAGAAATAAAATTTTTAACATAAATGTCAACAGGACCTGGGACTATTTTCAAATTTACATAAAGAATAAACAGCATCACTGTTTTTTTCCCCCCTTTGGATAACTACTGACAGTTTTTAAGATCTAGTTCTTAAATGACAAAATTTTCACTCTTTTGGTGGTTTATGTATATCAAATCTGTATACTTTAACAGATAACAATGTAAACATATAAACTATTTGTAAAATCCTTTGGAAGAACAATGTTTTGATTTGTAATAAGACAATATCTTATAATTTATAGTACAATTACCCAGAATAATTTCACTAGAAATAGAGCAACATAGTATTTAAAACTGCATTTAGGTGCATGGCCATTTGTAAGGGCTTTCAGCTAACATCCTCAACACCAAAGTCATATGCTCTTGCTTTACCCGTAATGATATGGTCAGAATCAGCCCATGAAATGGGGGAAAGACCAAGAGAGAGACAGAGAAGTAAACAAGTAAGGAGGCAGAAGGCAGAGGAGAGTCATTAATCCCTGGTGTGTTCATAGCATCCAATCCCTCTGTGTTCACAGCATCCAATCCCTCTGTGTTCACAGCATCCAATCCCTCTGTGTTCACAGCATCCAATCCCTCTGTGTTCACAGCATCCAATCCCTCTGTGTTCATAGCATCCAATCCCTGTGTGTTACAGCATCCAATCCCTGTGTGTTACAGCATCCAATCCCTGTGTGTTCATAGCACTCAATCCTCTACCTTTTATTACTATTCTTTGTTTTCTGCTGAAGAATTCACTACCCAAAGTTACTTCATTGTCTTTTTCATGGGGTGACGGATGTATTTGTTGGTGATGGTAGTGGCAGTGTTTGGCTTTATGTGATTTTAAGACTAGATCTTAATCTGTAACTCAGGCAATCCTGTACCTTAGCCTTCTGGATATTGGAATTACATACATACTTGAGAAGAAATGAATAATAAAGAGATAAGTAACCTTGACTTATTACTTAATTCACTTTTCTTTTCAGTACTCTTGTTTATCTTCGATAGTAGTTTGGGGATGTCTTACATGATGACTTCGTCAAACATTTCTTAGAACTACTATGTTACAGCAGATTCCAATTTTGGTTTTGCTTTGTCATGTTTTGTTGAGCAGATGTCTTACCGTTTTGTTCAATTTGGCTTAGAACTCATAATTCTCCTACTGTACCCTCATAAGGGTGTGAATTGTAGGTATATAGCTTGTTTTAGAAAATAATTGTATAATTTTTTCCAGTAAATTTTAGCTCTCAGATAAAATTTTACTTATTTAGTGTGCTACAAATCCTCAGAATATCCTAAAGTCTGAGTTGCAAATGTATTCTCTTCAAATCCTTACTACATCATCAAAATGCATTAAGTCTTCAATGCTAAAATAACTTTTTATTCATTGGGCTATTTTTTCCTGATTATTGGCTCAATAGAATGTTAAGATAGCATGACCATAAAATAAATGTGTAATGCTAATAGCTCCGGTCATTCTACAAGAGAAAATGTATATGTCAGACTCAATAGAGTATATTTTTCTATATATTATAGTCCTTTATAATTAAACATACTATCCTTTTCTACCCTATTTTTAGTTCACACTGCCTTCCAATGTTTTAACTTTTTCTTTTTCTCTACATGGTAAATTCTATAGAAATGGTTTATTTCTCATGGAATACATATGTTTTTAAGAAGTTAAAAATATCTTTTTCGGGGCTGAAGAGAAAGCTTGACAGTTAAGAGCAGTTGCTGCTCTTACAGAGGAACTGGGTTCTGTTTCCAGCATCCACATATTCTGCCTCACAGCCACCTGTAATTCCAGCTCAAGGAATCCAGTGCCCTCTTCTGGCTTCTTCAGATACTGCAGATATGTGGTGTACATAACAAACAATCAAGCACACATACAGATATAAAGTGAATAACAGAAACACACATTTGTTTTGTTGTGTGAGTAATCACACATTAACTAGCTGTTTTCCAAGTTTGGGTTTTATTCTGTCTCTAAGTTTGTTTCCTAAATCTTCATAGTGCTAGCTTTTGAAAATGGTACAGCTTAGCTGAGAAACTTACCGAGACCTAAAAAATGACAACACCAATTGACATGCCAATGTGGGTAGGGGATTCTCAAAAGGTTCTCCCACTAGATGAACAGCTAAAGCAATTAATGGTTACTGAGAGGGAGCGTTAGTCTTCTCCAGGAACAAGCCCTGATTGGTCAGCTAGCCAATCACAAAAGGTCAGCCCTAAACATGTATGTATAATACTAAGTGAACTTAACAGGTTGTTTTTATACATTGTGAGGGGATATGAAACAATAATAATAAAGAATACGAGGCTATGGATTTTAGAAGGACGAAGGGGGCCATGGAAGAAGTTAGACGGAGAGCAGGGAGGGAAGAAGTTGATGTCAAATGGTCAGAAGAACCTATTTGTGCTACTTGTTTTTAAAACAAGATAAAATTATAGTTTATTCTTTCTGAAGTATTGCACTTTCACATATTGTAGAATAGAACATTTTTAAATTTTAAATTAAATAAATTCCATGTAGACATGGGCAGAGATTTCAGCTGCACACTTCAGAAGTTAGATTTTGCACAGTCTAGAGAAGTTGTGTCATTGAGAAGGAAACGGAAAGCAAGTTCGTACAGTTAGAAAAGCAATGGGAACCAGCATTAAAGATCTTGGAGATAAATGTAAGGGGTTTAGATTGAGAAATAGAATTTTTAAAGATTAAGGTAGCATTCTCCTACATGGGAGTTCGGGTGAAGGAATGATTGAAGTGGGCAGGATGAATAGTGTGTCTGGAGTATTTCACCCAGTGATAGATGTGTATTCTGGTTCGTAACTGCTGGACGTATTTGCCAGCTGTGTAGAGAAGTCAGACCCTCCTGTGTTCTTCATCTCTCTCTCAGCAGGTTTCGGATTATTATGGCAGTGATGTGCCAGGGAACTCCTCTTATTATGGTTTTAAAGTCTCCCAAATAAGAGATGGAGATGCAAGGCTTATTAATTATATGCTCAAAATAATCTTTTGTTTTGTTACTAATTTATTGTGAAAGCATCGATTGCCAAAACCCTTAACATCTAATTATAATAGCTTACCCCTAAGACAAGTTGGACACATTTTGCTCTATTTTATGTACTGGACCCTGCGCTGTAGTTGTTTTTAATGCCTGTAATGTCAAGTTGGCATTTGATGTCTCTTAGTTCGTATCTCAAAGACAGAAATTAGATCTCTTAATCAGCAAGCCCATGGGGTGTGGGTAGTTACAGTCCTGGCTAAGGTATTTAATTTGGTAGTGTGGTCTAGTTGTAATACTAACAGTTCTTTTTTTGACATGACCATAGTGGCACACTCCTATTATTCATTAACAGGGGAGGCTGAAGCAGGAGGATTATTAAATTTACTACCAGGCTTTGCTATGATCTTTTCTCATAGAAACAAGGGTTAGGGATGGAACCTGGTGGCAGAATGTGTGCCTAACATATTGAAGACCCTGGGTTCAGTCTCTAGTTCTAGGAGATAAATATTTTCTTGTCCAATACCTGGAAGTACTGGATTGTATATATTATACATCTTCTTATATGCTAAGCTGAATTACAAGAAAAATGGCCAGAGATCAAAAACAAAATATTTAAGCTTCCATATGAATTAGGTCTGTGACTGCAGTGGCAGCTGGAGTGCGGGATTAAGTTGGTATGCTTGATATTTATTGTCCAATCAGAGGAAGCCATAATTGAGATATACCCAAAGACCGAATTTAAAATATAGATCACAAGTAAATTAGAAAAAGTCCAATGAAATGATGGACTAAGAAAATAATCTACCCCTAGCCTTATAAACTTGAGTATTTACTTAGTGTCTGAAAGTGTAGAAAAATTAGCCTTCAAAATTTTTATTAACTTGCATTCAATATCTTTGTTTTATTAAATATAAATGAAATACCAAAGGCAAGAAATGCAGAGACTGTGAAGAGCTGGCTTGGGTATGAAAAGCTCACATCGCACTGCAGAGGGCCCAGGTTCTCATCTCCCAGCGCCTGAGTCAGGTGGCTCACAATCACCTACAACTCCAGCTCCATGGAAGGCTCCTTACCTCCTGGCTACCACGGGCACCTGCATTTATGTCATGCACATATAACTCACACACATGCATATACACAGAGAGAGAGAGGGAGGGGAGGGAGGCATATAACTAAAAGTAAAATAAATTAAAAATCATATAAAATGCTCTAGCCTGGTCTTAACCCTGGGACATCTGGAATTAAAGGACATGGAGATATCGGTTATTTACTTAGGCTTCATAGAATATCCACAGAGAAAGTTACATTGAGTAATAACTTATGATCTAACCTTATGAAATTAAACTGATTGTTTTTATCCTTAAGGACTTCAGCCATAAAACTATCACATACATAAACATTGCAACAGTTTTATTTAAGCTGTTTTTATTTCTAAACAGTCTCACAAACTTAATAAAAGAACCCACAATGTAAGAATAGAACATCACACCATGGAAACCAAACAAGGCATTTAAACCAAGCATTTTCCAAAGGTGAAACTTAAATAGCTTAAAAATACAGATCCTGAGATGTGAATCTTCCAGAAGGGGAGGTTAAACAGTAATAAAATTAAAATAAACTACAACAAAGATCAGAAATGCAACTATTTATAGAATGTTATTTAGACTCTAAATAAATGAACTACAACCCAAAATGGACAGATGAAGAAAAATGAAATACATAACTGGTTAAAGGGAATATAGGAAAGAATTTAAGTTCCAGGATAGTTTCTATAAAATTGAAAGGGTGAAAAATAGAACAAATATGGGACAAAATCAATGTTTGTAATACTAATAAGATCTAAAATTGATATTGCCAGAAATTATCCAAAAGAAGACCACAGGATTCTAACTAGGATATGCTTGTCACTCCCAAAGAGTTCACAGGGAAACTATAGTGAGTGGAGAGGAAAACAACCTTTTTGTTACATTGTTTATTTGCATATGTATGTGTGTGGGTATCACTAGTCTGTGTAGAAATAAAGGACAGCCTACTGGAGTCTGCTGTCTACCACTGTAGGGGTCGAACTCAAGTCATGTTAGCCTTGACACCAAACACATTTACCAACTGACTATCATGACAGCACCAAAGATGGAGAGAACATTTAAGAACAACCACAAAGGAGGAGGATTGTGTATAAGGTGAAAACAATTGAAGATTCGCCGAAGTTTTCAGCGTGGACACATAACCCTTTAAAAATGGACTATTTCCTTCAAAATGTTGATGAGATTGCCAGAGTAGAAAGCAGATTGTCATTTATGAATAAGAACACAAAAGCCTCTATTAAAGGAGGAGACTAAATTCAAAATGATGAAATGAGATTCAAGAAGCAGTAAACAGCAAGAAAACTAATAAACAGAAAGTACATTAATATTACAGAAATGTAATAATTAATAAAATATAAATTGATATTTAATGTATAGGATTATATATTTTAACAGTGAAGTATCCTGTTACTAAATGCTAGCATACTAATAGCACCAAAATGAGGTGAAGACACAGATAAGGATGAACTCTGGAGATGGTAGTGGATTAGGAGTAATCAGTTTGCTGTAATCAAGACCAGATTAAGATAAAACAAAAACATCTTTGAGAGTTCTCTTACTAAGACAGATGTGATATATAGCACCTATGTAACTGGAAAACCGGAGATCTGTTCGCTGTTCATGCTTAGTTAAGGACCAAAAGGAGCTGCGTACAGATTTGTGAATACACGGAAAGAATGAATGTGGAGTAGTATCACGTCTGGCTGGATTTCTGTTTCCTTTGTATACCTGGCAGGGAAACACTAGGTCACCATCCTCATCATGTGCGCTCTAACTGCACTCAGAGCTGGTTGTCAAGGAATGCTAATATAGAATAATTTATGTACAAATTACATTTTTTGCTTGGAGAGAAGTCTGGGTAAAGAAAAACTAAAAGTTAAGTTTGATTATTATTTTTCTTTTTTTTTAACTGAAAACAATTTATCCCCCCATCCCCCATTTGTTTTCACTGAGCAGGTCAGCCAGTACACCTTCGCTATGTGCAGTTACAGAGAAAAGAAGTCTGAACCACAGGAATTAATGCAACTTGAAGGATACACTGTGGATTACACAGACCCCCACCCAGGTATTGCTACATGAACTACTTTTCCAGTCGTGTGTGGATATCCGCAGCTTTGTAATCTTCTGTACTTGTTCTCCACTTAAAATGTCCCTTGATGAATAGAAGGCTTATCTGAAGCTCATGCAAATGGACAAGGCTTTAAGGTTCAAATTATGTCTTTTACCATCATCTGTGTCTCTATAATGTTTTGTTTATTTTTTTAATTAATAATTTTTTAATATAGTCTTTTCTCATTTTACATAGCTATCCCCATTCCCACTTCCTCCCCTCCTTCTGCTTCCCCCACCTTCCCCCCACCTTCCTCCCACCCCACCTCCCCATCCACTCCTCAGAAAGTGGTTTTGACCCCTTTGCTCATATCATCGCTCCTCCTTCTCTTGGGCTGGTCTCAGGTTGCTTGGCCCAGTGCTTTGCTGTAGATCTCTGTATCTGCTGCCATCAGTTGCTGAATGAAGGTTCTGTGATGACAATTAAGGTAGTCATCAGTTTGATTATAGGGGAAGGCCAATCCTATTGGCATCCTCTCCACTGTTGCTTAGAGTCTTAGCTGGGGTCATCCTTGTGGATTCCTGGGAAATTCCCTAGTGCCGTGTTTCTTGCTAGCCCTTTAATGGCTCCCTCTATCTCTTTCCTTTCTCTTCCTCTCTATCCTTCCCCCTTCTCCAGCAAGCCATTCCCTCATGTTCTCCTCTTCCCTCCCCTTCTTTCTTTCCCCTCCACTTTCACCCTCCCTTCTCCCTGTTCCTAATTCTCTCAGGAGATCTTGTTTGTTTCCCCTTCCCAGGGGGAATCCATGAATGTCTCTCTTAGGGTTCTCCTTGTTACTTAGCTTCTCTGGGGTCATGGACTACAGACTCGTTATCTTTTGCTTTACAGCCAGTATCCACTTATGAGTGAGTACTTCTTTCTGGGTCTGGGTTACCTCACTCAGCATGTTTTTTTTTCTAGTTCCATCTATTTGCGTGCAAATTTCATGATGTCATTTTTTTTTATCACTGAGTAGTACTCCATTTTGTAATTGTACATTTTCTTTATCCATTCTTCAGTTGAGGGGCATCTAGATTCTTTCCAGGATCTGGCTATTACAAATAATGCTGCTTTGAACATAGTTGAGCAAATGTCTTTGTGGGGTGAGTGTGCATCCTTTGGGTATATACCCAAGATGGTACGGCTGGGTCCTGAGGTAGGTTGATTCCCAATTTTCTGAGAAACCACAATACTTATTTTCAAAATGGTTTGCATTCCCACCAGTAATGGAGAAGTGTTCCCCTTACTCCACATCCTCTGCAGCATAAACTATAATTGATGTTTTTTAATCTTATCCATTCTGACAGGTGTAAGATGGTATCTCAGAGTTGTTTTGATTTGCATTTCCCTGATGGCTAACGATGTTGAGCAATTCCTTAAATGTCTTTTGCCTATTTGCAATTCTTTTGTGAATTTTCTCTCTAGATCTGTACCCAAATTTTGATTGAATTATTTGGTAATTTGAGATTTAGTTTCTTGAGTTCTTTATATATTTTGGAGATTAGTCCTCTGTCCAATGTGGGGTTGGTAAAGATCTTTTCCCATTTAGCCGGCTGCCGTTCTGTCTTAGTGACTATGTTCTTTGCCTTACAGAAGCTTCTCAGTTTCAGGTGGTCCCATTTGTTAATTATTGCTCTCAGAGTATGTGCTACTGGCGTTTTATTTCAGAAGTGGTCTCCTGTGCCCATGTGTTCAAGGCTACTTCCCACTTTCTCTTCAGTGAGGTTCAGTATGGCTGGATTTATGTTGAGGTCTTTGATCCATTTGGACTTAAGTTTTGTGCATGGACATAGATATGAATCTATTCTCATCTCTATAATTTTTATACAATAATAAAATACTTAAATTTTGCTGATAGAAAAATTAGAAGAGATACATGCAGAAACATTACTGGGAAGCATAATTACAGAGAAGATAATGAAACAGCAATAAATGATAGATGTAAATACATAGAGAGACAGACAGACAAATTTTAAGACAGAGTCTATATATCCCTGGCTAGCCTGAAACTCACTGTGTATACCAGACTGGCCTCAGATTCACAGATATCTTGATCCCCTGCCTCCCACTTAAAGCTGATACCACCACTCCAACATATGTATTATATTCTGATTTTCTCCACAAAACACTTTCTTATATATCTGTCCCTCCATGTATGTTAAAGTAGTTTGAACATAACCTAATGATAAATTTAAAATCAAAGTCTGAAACATTTTTTGAATGTTTATATGATGCCACAGCTAGGAAATTCTACATCTGGCCGTATTTGACAAGTTGGAGTTAAAAATCCATGAACAATAAGAATACTATATAAAAATTGTTTTCATGTTCTGGGTATAAGTGTTTGTGAAATTGGTGTTAAGACGGGGATCTCATCCTTCACATAACTCATTACTTGTAACAAGCTCAAATACAAACTCCAAATACTCTAAGAACAAGCATTCCAAGTGTTTGGGCTCCTCAAGCTTGGTGCTTGAAAATGAGCGAATAATTGGATATATGGAAGGTAGTGAAATTAATCAGAATGTTAAAAAACACAGGTAATAAGACTTAGATACATTTTTAAATTAACATACCGAGATGAAGCACAAATTGCTGGCCATATTCTCTAATTGTTCACTTACAAATGAAATACCAAAGGCTAAACTACAATCCAAACTGAAGTATCACTTCTTCCTTACCTGTATTTTTATTTCCCCTAAATTCATATTTCACTTCCATATAGAATGGTAAACATGCCAACACAAAGTATTTACTCCTCTGGTACGGATACCAGATTTCACTCTGCATTTCTATGGGGTTGTGTGTTGTACTGCCTAATGCTCTTTTGTCAAGAGCTGAGTGTCTCCCCGATGTATATGTAGAGTGCTTTCGCTGTGTCCCTTTAAATTGTGGACTAGGGATACGAGTCTCAACTAAGATCATTTAAAGCATTGAGCTCATACAGATGAGGCTGGGTAAATAAAATCTGCCAATTGTTTGAATTTTAATGGTGTCTCTCTTCTTCCACAGGCCTTCAGGGTGGTCAGGTATTTTTTAACGCTGTTAAAGAAGGGGATACTGTAATATTCGCCAGTGATGATGAACAAGACAGAATATTATGGGTACAAGCCATGTACAGGGCCACGGGCCAGTCTTATAAACCAGTTCCTGTGGTTCAAAGCCAGAAGCTAAATCCTAAAGGAGGAACTCTCCATGCAGATGCTCAGCTTTGTAAGTTTTGTGAAAATTAATTTGATTATCAAGTAATAACCTTAATAAAATATAAAATGGAGGGAAATTTGTTCAGTATTATAGTTTATATTATTAATTAACTAATTAAATAAAAGAAGTTTATATTAGACATAGAATTAGTTATCTAATTTTTCACATAAATCTGGAGTGATACCTGTGTGTTGATAGACTGAGCAGCTTATACTTAGGAATATTTATGTATACATGAATGCATGTAATAGCAATTAGTAATAATAATAATAAAGAGGCCAAGAATGTGAAGAAGACCTGGGAGATTTTGGAGCAAGGAAGGGAAGGGAGAAATGTTGCAGTTATATTATAATCTCAAAACATTTTTAAAAATTCTGCAAACATTCCAAAAGCAAATTTTACTTTGTTTTTTGTATCTTTAGCCTAGGTTTTTGTTAGGAGGAAAATATTGTGAAGTCAAATTTGATGAAATTCCACTTGAATGTAGAAGAATCACACTGTGCAATTGTTTTTGGTAACTGCAAGGATAATTGGGCTAGTCCCTTCTGTGTTGTACAATAAGAGGAACATATAATAAAATAGAAAAAAAAACAGCTTTTCTTGTCTCCAAATGCCTTAATGTTCTCTCAGTTTCTGTATGCTGATTTGAAACATTCAGATCTAGTGCATCTTTCCTGTTGATTCAGTAGTGGTTGATTGTGTGCGGTGTAGCAGCATCAGGAGCAGTTCCAAACACACTGGCAGTGATTACTGCACCCAGTGTTTTATCTTGTTACACTCCTTTAGAAAACTTCCCTTACTTCTACATAAAGCGTTCTGTCTCTATCTTTAAGCTCAAGTTGTGGCTTTTTATTGTCAAGATTCTTCTTTGGGATGGTAACATCTTGACATGCATTATTTTCTTCTTTTCCTTTTCATGCATCAAATAATTACCCTCTCCTTCTTAGACACTCTTCAGTATATTACATCTGAGCATCTTTAAAGGTTCTAAAGAGGACAAACAATTAAAGGTGGGATTTGTGCCTTCATCTCAACTCCTTTGCCACCTTTGAATGCCTTGCTTCACATTTCAGCAGGCTGTTGCCACAGTAGTGCATAGTCACTTGTTAACTATTCTACACTCCACATGGAGTGCAGAGAGCTCATTCTGGGCCTCTTTTAGACATTTCAGTCAGCCTGGCCACATCAATTGCATCTTTTCTATTGAAAATGTCAGGTTAGAAATGATGCCATGAGTTATCATATTGAGCCATCAGATGTAAAGCTCCATCAATTCACAAACATGCATACTTATGCATGTACACATACACACACACACACACACACACACACACACCCCAGAATGCTGTCTTCCCTCTGTGTGTTTTTATTGCTCTAATCAGACATTGTCCCTGAATTATTTTGCCCCGTCTGGATGATCTATACTCTTGTTTCTCCTGACTTGGATTCTCCATAGACAAATAGACATAACAGTATTTAGACCTGGATTCTTTCCACATTCATAGACCATTCTTTGTCCTTTATTCCATGGGATACTGTTCCACAGTATTTAATGTGAAACTCTTTGTCTTCTTGAAAATCCGAGTTTGATATGTGAGCAGCCAGTGCCTCACAAGTAATGTTGTAGTATTAGTTTCTTGTTCATCTCTGTTTGAAATTCTCCTTCCTGTTTTCATGTGTGAACCTAATCCCATTCTTCTTGCTATTTACTTCGTGATAATGAAGTGCATCTGCCTACTGTTACATTCACTTGTAGCACAAATAATAAACACTCGAGATAGATATTGGGGTTCAAACTGAAGATCAGACAAGCAAAGCAGCCAACCACTAGAGAGTTCTTACCTCTACCAAGACTCAGACAAACAGAGGGGCAATCCTGTCCTCATGGTGACTGTAGACTGCAGAATTCTCTACCAAACCACAGATTCCCCTGCTTCTGTCTTCTCCTGCCTTATCTTCCTCTCTAGTGCTGGGATTAAAGGCATGCACCACCACTGCCCAGCCTCTATGGCTGTCTAGTGTGGCTAGCTTTGCACTCTGATATTCAGGCAAACTTTATTTATTAAAACACAAATAAAATATCACTATATTCACTTTATATTTTTCCTGTTTACTCTTATAGAGAAAAAGACCTAGAATGAATTCAAAATCTTACTTGATTAATACTAACTTGTTTCAGCTGCACCTATGAAATAAATCTTCATTTACTCAAAACTCCTACACCGTTTTTAGCACTAACCTCTTATCACTAGAGCATTCCTTTATTCTTAGCTTGGCTAATTTCTAAACATGTCATACTTAGATTGTTATTGTATCCTTATTTCCTACTTTTTTTCTAGTGTATTGTTGCCCATACATGAACATATTTTTTACTTTGAACTTTTTTCTTTTTAATTAATATATATTAATTATACATACTAATGAGTTTAGTTAGAACATTTTCACACATGTACATGATGTATTTTTATTGTTTTCACCTTTCATTGTCCTTCCTTGCTCCCCTCCCACTTCTATAGATGCCTTTCCTATTGTCCACCAGTCTCCTTTCTATATTCATGATTTTTTAATTGTCCTGTTTATTTTTGTGTGTGAATCATTGAGGTTTATAGGGTTTCTTGAAGAATTCTGGGTGAGGGGTTGTTTACAAGTATGAGTTTCTTACTGGTGATTACACAGTGAAGAAAATACATCTCCATCTTCCCATAACTATTAGCTGCCTATACGCAGGACAATTGGGGCCTTGTGTCTCTGCACACGGCAGTCCCTATCACTCTCTTCCTCATTCTCTTCTCTTTCACCCTTAGATGCTTTTCAGTCCCTCTTTTATGGTGTTCTCTGGACTTTAGAGGGAGTGAAATAGTTCTTCTGTTTAAGGAAAACTACTTAGCAGTCCCTTGGGCTCTGCATTTTATCATTTCCGAGTCTCTGCAGTTATTGTTGCCCACTGTAAAAGGAAACATCTTTGACCAAAGCTTATGCAATGAACATAGTTATTGAGAAGTATACCATGTCCATTTTAACAAAAATGAGAACAGCTTCTTCACTATGGCCTATGACCTCCTAAGCCACGGGTTTTGACCAGGCTCGCAGCATCAGAGGTGAATTCTTTCCTGTGGAGTAGGCCTCCCATCCAATCAAAATGAAGTTGGTTGCTCCCATTGCTGGCGTGCCACTATTGCAGCATAGGGTATCTTTCTGTCTGGCTAGTCAGTAGCAGAGCACACAAAGTCCACAAAGTGAGTGAGACTCTTATTGAGAAAATACTGCCCCCTGCCCAACTCCCAGGCAGCCTTCATAGTATCTTTGGGCATTATGGCAGCTTGGTAGCAGGAAGAAAGCTTCTGTCTTGGTTCCAGCTAGATTTCTATATGTGCTGCAACCAAAACATGTGGTCTCTTTAGTAGTAGAGTCTGCCCATCTAGTTCCAGTAAGCAACCTTAAGACATAGTAAATGTCTGTATTGCTTTAGGGGGCCTCAGAGGATTCTAGCCAAAATCTTGTAGTTAACCCAACCCTGGTTTTCATTAATAACCTATGGTTTCTGGAGACGCTCTTCTTTTTTTGGTCATTTACTGTCCATTTACCTTCTTTGTCAGATGACCTCTACAATTTTTAGTTTGAATTACTTTCTTATTATTGAGTTTTGAGAGATATTTCTATATTCTGGATACTTGTTACTTGACAGATATTTTCTCATCTGTGGCTTGTTTTTCCATAAATTCTAACAGTTCCATTCAAAAGAAATGTCTATCAATTTTTGATGAAGTGTGTTTTCTTTCTCACTGTCAGTTGGCTTTTGTCTTTAAGACAATGTTTCATAATGGAACTCGTGGTCTATAATCTTCCTGCATCAGCATCTAGAATGCTGGAATTAGAGGCTTGGTTTCTCATTTCTTTAAATTGTTATACCTGTCTTAGTTACCTTTCTGTTGCTATGCTAAGATACCCAGACAAATACAGCTTAAGGAAGAAAGAATTTTTTGGCTCACAGTTCAAAATACACTCAATCATGCTGGGGAAGCTAAGAGACCAGGAACTGGAAGCAGACAGCCACATGCCACACAGAGCCAGGAAGAAGAAAGCAATGAGCATCTGAGCTCAGCTCACTTTCTTCCCCTTCTATCATCCAGGATTGCACCCTAGGGAATAGTACCACCCATGGTGGGCAGATCCTCTCACCTTAGTTAACTTAATTAGGATAACTTCCACAGGAATGCCCAGGGGCCCATCTCCCAGGTGATTATCCAACTCAAGTTGACAATTGAGATCAATCATTACAGCATCATTAATGTCATGAATAAGAAATTGTCACTGGTGGGGAAAACTTTGGATGGAATGTGAAATAAAAAGGGGGAAAGAAGTTACAGTTGAAATATCAAAAAAAAAGAAACCACCTAAAATAATATTTTAAGTGCTTATCTTGTACCTAAAATTTATATAATCTGCCTTACAAATTTTACATCTATTTTGACTCAGTTTTTATACTGGCTGATAGTGCGTAACAGTGTTCATGGAATCATGGCAGCCTTTGGCGAGTTGAAAAGACTGCCCTAGGACATGTTCTGACATTTTTTTTCTGCCTGGTGTCGCTTTATGGTTAAGGCAGTACCAGTCAGGCTGGGTGCCACTGGGTGTACTTGTTCTGACTTAAAACAGACTACTGTCACTGCTACTGATGCCTCCCTCTGTTGGCAAGCTGCTGGTTGTATCCTTAATCAGAGCAGACCTCTTGTTTTTAATCTGCTTTCAATAAATAAACAATTAAATACAAATTTTAAGGGAAGAAGGAGGAGGAAGATGGGTACATTCCCACCTCATCAGAATGAGAATATCTGACCTTTTTCAGTTTGCTCTCAGTCTCTCACTGCCTTCCATGATTCCACATTGTTCCGTTCTCTTTCTTCCTGGTCAACTCTTGGAACACTTTAATAATCATCAATAAAACTAGATAACACAAAGTTAAAGTGACTCATTATGTAACTGTATATAATTCCTTCTCTCGTTTCTCTTCTAATTTCTTTGCTGACCTATGGTTGGTAAAGGTAAGCTTCTTTTCTTTTTTTCTCTCTTTCTGCTTAAGTATAATTTTGTATTGATAAGAACTTGGAAGACTGTCATCTCTTTTACAATATCAGCCTCCAATCTTCTAGCTAAACTCAGTAAATTTTCATTAGCTCTCACATTTGTTATTTAACCACAACAAAGGTAGAAGCAATCTAATACCTATTATTCATGTAGATGTAAAGATAATGTTGTAATAACATCCAAAAATGTCCAGAATACTTGAAGCAAAAACATTATATATTATGTATGGTGTCATTTACACTATGTTAGGAACCCACGTGTAATAAGAAAAGGCAGGCATACTCATACCCAAAACATTCATAATTAATGAATTGAAGGACCAGTTATTTTCTTCTTCTAATATTCTCATTTTTATCTAGACTGTATATTCCTTTACTTCTTTTTTAAAAAAGCGTTTTTTAAAAAAAAAAACTAAGCATAATGAGTATTTAAGGATGGTCAAAATAATGTTTATAAAATTTAACTTAGTAGAAGATCACCTTATCTTTTAGGATGTCAACAACAGTACATATTTATAGATCTCTCCAGAGGTAGATCTTTTCTTTATATCTGAGCATGTGTAGAAATCCTTTAGACAGAGTGAGCAGCTCTAGGGGACCCAAATCCACTCTTCTGGACTCATAGTAACACAATTACATAATCACACTTGCACATATATTACATAATTACAAATAATTTTTGTAAACATGATCCAGAAACACTATCATCTACTTTATTTTTGTCTAATATGTTTTTAGGGAGCAGAGCTTGCGTTTAATTTTGTGAACTTGCTTTCCACGTTGCTAGTATGTTGCTGTGTTAACAACGCCTTGCTTTCCTCATTTTTATGTTAAAGTTTACACTTCATAGGTAAAGCATTAGTTTATTTCACCTTGAACATATTATTTCTGGTAAATGTTCAATACTTGTTTACTTTGCTGATTTATAATTCTCAGTCTCCTGTAGTAATGAGGGGCTCGGGCTGCGTTCCCAGCACTGGGCCCCTTGTTCTGTCTCACCCGGCTCCTGGTGTGTACCCGAAATAATTACATGGAAACTGTATTCATTTAAATACTGCCTGGCCCATTATCTCCAGCCCCTTATTGGCTAACTCTCACATATTATTTTAGCCCATCTCCATTAATGTGTATCGCCACTTGAGTTGTGGCTTACGGGCATGAGTCTAACCAGTGTCCATCTTGGGCCGGAGAAGCATGGCGTCTGCCACGCTGCCTTCTCTCTCACAGCATTCCGTTCTATCTACTCCGCCCACCTAAGGGCTGCCCTATCAAAAGGCCATGGCAGTTTTCTTTATTTAACCAATGAGGGCAATACACAAATAGAAGGCCCTCCTACACCAGTCTCCATTGTTAATTAAAACTTTCATTGTATGAAAATAATTTTTATATTATTTACTACAAAAAAAACAAGGCAATACCATGTCAACTTTAACTAACATAACAAAAAGAAGCTAATAAATTATTTGATCAATAATTGAGATATGAATTAACTCCTAAATGATGTTTGTATTAACTGTCCCTCTAGTCTTAAGCAAAAACCTACATATATAAGACCATACTAACCAGACTTAACTACATAGAAATTTAAAATATTATAAT
>PVIU01013411.1:0-56045 GCA_004026605.1 Ondatra zibethicus | reverse complement strand
GGAGAAAGGTGGTTTCTGTTTTATTTAGTTTTTAATTGATTGGTTTGGGGGGAGGAATCTTGGAGGGATGCTGCAGAGGTGAGGGGAGAATATGAAGGAACCGGGAAGTGATTGGGATTGAGGTGCATAATGGGAAATCTCCAAAGAATCAATAAATAATTATGTTATATTTTTTAAAAGCCTCTGCTTTCCTTGCAGAAGGAGGCACACAGCTTCCAGAGCAGTCTCTGGGGGGCTCCTCACTTACAGCAAGCAGTGAGCCTTTTTGCACTCTTTCATGCCCTGTTGTGCTTACTTGTTTTGTGCACAAAAGTGAAGCACCGTATTTGGTTACAGACAGAGGAACAAATTGATTAATTTGGCAGAAATTGCTGCACTCTTTACATCAATAAGCTGGGATCGGGCTGTTTTCCTCCAGGGGATTACTTTTGCAATGTTTTCTGATTCCTTTGTACAATGTAATTTAATTCAGTCATTAAAAATAATTTGGAAATAATTATCAAATGCTTTAGAACTTTGAGATGTAGATTTCTAGCAAAACCGACTAAAGTGCATAAAGATCTCTCATACATCCGCTGACTCTACGCTTCCATCAACTCCTCCTTTAATACTCACACTACCAGAGTGGTGTGTTACAGCTGACAATCTTAGATTAAATACATCACAACTGATTTAGTGCTTTAAAGACTTCTCTTTGTTTTTAATTATATGCATGCATGTATGCCTGTGTTGAGAAATGTATACATACAAAAGTGCAGGGAAGGGAGGCCAGAGGTGTCAGATTCCCTTGGAGCTGGAGTTAGAAGCAGTTTTGAGCTGAGTGGTTGCTGAGAATCAAACTCAGGTCCTCTGAAAGAGCCACACACACTCTTAACTACTGAGCTATCCATCCATACTCCTGATACCATCATTGTCATTTTAAAAATAAAAATTAAAAGTTATTATTTGCATGGACTGTGACTTTATTGAAAATTCACATGCATATCATATCTATCTCCAGCTTGTTCTAGGTCGGTCTCTAAGGACAGGTGCTATTAAAACATACATCAAAGTGAAGAGATGGCTCATCAGTTAAGAGTGTTTGGTGTGCAATTGTGAGGACCATCTTTCAGACCACAGCACCCATGTAACAAACTAAGATTCCCACAAACAGAGGAACTCCAGTTCTGAGAGATCTGATGCCCTCTTCTAACTTTCATGAATACACAGGTCCAAACATAGATGCATAGAAACTTACACAGACACAGGCATAAAACACAACCCACAAATAACTAATAAATATATTTTTAATAATACAAAAGCACATCAGGAAACCAGAAAGGTGATCCATGAACTAAGGAGTATCACCTCTCCTACTTCCCAGTTCCAACTGATTGTGAGCAGGGTCTCGCCACACACTTTTAAAATAATTTCACAGTAGAAACTAAGCTTTATCAAAGAAATTTATTTTATTTCTTGACACTTAGACCTCATATATTGATTTCTGTTCCACTAAAATTATATTACAATAATTAAAATCATTGTGACTTGTATGATTTTTGTCTTTCATAGTGAGGAGAACCCTTAAGGTTTCCAATGTGCTTTATTTCTAAATTAGACTGACTATTATGGATTCTTAATTGTGCCCTATCTTGTGGAAATGGTGACTCTCTCCTCACTGACTCTAGAGATCTATAGTTACAGATGTCAACTGAACACAAACTTAGAGTCACTAAAGAGGAGAAAGCCTCAAGTGAAGATGCCTGTGCAGCATCTTTTTAATTGCCAATTGCTGCAGGAGGACCCCTCCGTCCGACCGTCCCCAAACAGGTGGGCCCGAGCTCCATGTGAAAGCTGGCTGAGCAAGCTAAACGGAATAAGCCAGTAAGCAGAGTTCCTTCATAGTCTCCACTTCAGCTCCTGCCTCCAGTTTTCTGCTTGAGTTTCTGCCTCACTTCCCTGAATGATGGACTGGGACATAGATGTGGAAATGGTGCCACATTTAAACCCTTTCCTCCTTCAGCACATTTTGGTCAGTGTTGTACTATAGTTACAGAAAATAAAGTAGGACACACTATGTGGACATCTAATGTAGCAACCTTAATCATGTTTTCTATTGCTTATTGTTGCCTGAGTTTTCTGTCCTGCCTGGTTCTTTCTGTTGACAGAGGTTTCTGTCCTGCCCAGTTCCTGCAGCTGTTAAGTCCCAAAGAAACACACAGAGGTCTACATTAATTATAAATTGATTGGCCTAGTATCTCAGGCTCTTCTTATTAACTCTTTCTTATATGGTACATTAACCCATTATTCTTGTCTATGTTAGCCACGTGGCTCTATACCTTATTCGGTGAGGCAGTCACATCTTGCTTCCTATGTATCTAGGTCACAGCTGTAGACTGAGCTTTCCTTTTCTCAGAATTCTCCTATTCTCGTAGCCCCATCTCTACTTCCTGCTTGTTTGTCCTGCCTATACTTCCTGCCTGGCTACTGGCCAATCAGCATTTTATTAAAATACAATTACAAACCATTGTCCCACAGCAGTTTATGATCTGCTCCTCTTTCTTACTCCTGTTCTTGTTTTGTCTCCCTGACATCTTACTCACTGTAAGGACATGAATTCCCAGGAATGGAGATGAAGATCCAGCACAAGAACAGCACGCTATTCCTCACCAAAAACTAACAGTTCAAATTATTTAATTGATTTCTCTAATCCTTAATATCGATACACATCAATAGCTTCTCTAAGAACAAGTCACTTCTTCCTGCATCTCAGCTGCTCCCTTGTTTCAAATATTCCCTAACTTCTCTGGAGAAAATCAATCCCAGAATCTCTTTCCAGTCAAACGAAGAGTCACAGTCATGTAGAGTACTTTGTCCTACAATAACAAGTGCTTTGGGGAGGAGAAAAGGAGAAAGGAACGAAGGTAAAGAGATAGAAGAGTGGAGGAAAGGAAAATGGTGGAAGGCAGAAAGAAAGGAAGGAAAAATGATTTAAGCATTAAAGGGTTCCTTTTTCTCCACACCCTAACCAACTTTTCTATCAAAAGTTGAACAACTTTCTTCTGCAATTCTCCTTTTTTTTTGCTGTCCCTAAACTAGACCTATTAGTCACTTAATAGGTCTATTTTAATAGGTCTATTGCTACTTTCTTTCCATATCATTGACTGTTCAAAGTTAAAAACTTTAATGAGAGCTTATCATAGAACTATCTTCAGATGAGTTCTAAGTGGAGAATAAAGGTCATAATACCACTGCTGCAGCTAAAAGCACTTTTCTTGACATTATCTAATTTTCACAGAGCTCTGGGGACTTGGGCAATTATTGAGATTATGCTTCTATAGATAAGGTGTTTTGGGCAGAATGAGTAGAATAATGGAGGTCAACCATTGCTTGCACCAGAAATAGACATATGCCCATGAATGTTCACAGGGGTTGACTGGCCATCACTAAAGTATCTTTTATCATCCTTGTATTACTGAAATTAGAAACCCAGAGACTAATGTATTTTCATCAATAATTGGAACTGCACTATTTAAAGAATTAGAAAAATCTAACATGATAATAATAATAATTAAAAATAATGTACTGTCTCTGAACATAAGCAGTTAAAATTAACATTGGTATGACAGCTTAATTTTAAAAACCCTATATAACAAAGTGAGCTTATTTTAAAATAAAAAAGGTTTCAATTTATTAGTCAATCACAATTATGACACAATTGTATTATCCATTAATTCTGTTTATATACTTTACCTAAAATATTTTCCTGAAGTCCATACTGAAATACAGTGGCATTTAAATGAGGTTCACCTGTATTCCCTCCCTTGAAATCACATCTCTTAGTCTTCTACTCCCATTCAGCTTCCTTTATTGGTTTTAGTTACACCTCACTGGAACATCTGCCCTGCTGACCCCCAAAAGATAACCCGTGCAACTTCCACTTGAGCAAAGGAAAAACACTTCGCTAAGCCTTTACTGAGGAAGTGGGGTCTGAGTGAGATGAGCAAGAGAAAATCAGTACAAAAAGGGGAGGAAAGTAGGTGTGGCGTGCACTGTGTGGCAACGGGTGAGCACATACACTTTCCCTTCACACTGTTTTGCAGTGCAATACAGGTCACTGAGCAGGCAAGTCTACACTGTAGGCTACCTTCTCCAGGAGGCTTGCAAGGAGGAAATGATGGCATGGCATATAGAACGTAGGGGAATAATTTATTCTTAGCATCTTCTTGTGGCACATTTTGCAACAATCTTGCCATGAAGAACTAACTCATCTCTAACTTCACGTTCTGGTAGACACATCTCAATACTCAAATCTGTATCCCAAAATGTGATGTTTTATTCACCTCCAAAACACAGGTACTCTCAGAGTGACTACAGCACAGATCAAAAGCAAGAGAGCATATGAGGACACTGTCATTGTTAACATAGACTCCCTGAGCACAGTTATGACACAGTTCTACTTGCTGGAGGCCCCAAACTCTTGATCAGAAACTTATCTGGCCTCCCTGGCCTGGACAGTCAATATGGTAAGGGATCAAGAAGGAATCAGAAAAGGTGCACTGAAATTTGGGCTCTGAACCATGGCTAAGCCAGAGTAATAAAGCCAGGGAAGGTAGAAAAAGTGACAGGCAGAGACCAAGTATAAACCAAAGTCCTCGAGAGAGTACTGAATGTAGAATCAAAAAGTGAACGCCAATGCTGGATCCACAGGTGTTTTCAAAATTCATAGGTGAAGAGCAAGGCTAAAACCATAAAGATACAAAAGGAGGGTCTTAATACACATAAATAAAGTAAGATAATTTCCATTCTATTGTTTATAAGAGTTGAAAATATAGAATTATTTTGTGTTATTAAGCATGCAACAAATAGGGTAGCCAGGGTCTTAAAAATACAGCACCATTGTATATATAAGGAATCCATAGCCAGGCTCACAAAAACCTCCTGGAAGAATGCTTTATGTGAGTTAATTGTCCTTTATCCATGTCAGACTGACAGCTACAATGAGGTAACATTTTCTTAATAAGCACATTACTCGTTTTCTCAATGTTTTGTACTAGGGGCCTATTATAATCAAAGAGCTGTGGCCAGGACCTCATTAAATTGTGTTCATTAAAACTGTCAGAGCCCCTGCCTTCATGGATTTGTAGAATGCTGAGTAATAAAGTTGATTAATAAAAAGATATACTTTTATAATTAGGAAGCACGGTGGATTAGATGAAAAGGGACCGAGAGAGAGAAAGCAAGGGTAGACAGCAAAGAGCTTGCTTGAATGCTGCTGGAGGGAGGAGCACTTCAAGGAGTTGTCAATTAATCCATGATATGAAATAGAAGAAAAAGCTAAACCTAAGGAACCAGAGATGGTGAAGGGGCCTTTTCTATGGAGGTGACAGCGCATGACAAGGTCCACAATGTTAGAGGGAGGGATTGGCTTGATCAAAACCCTAGCAGAAGCCAGGATGGCAGAAACGTGATAAACAAGGGATTGCCTGAAATGATCCCCATCATGATCCGAAGTTTACTTCAGGCCTGCAGTGTGAGGCCACTGAAGGCCTTCATTGTTTCTGCTTAATGACTTAAACTCACTCCACTATTTCACCGCAAGACGCCTTCTCTTATCCTAAAGACCGAGAGTCTCTGGAGAGCAATTAAATGTTCCCTAAACATGCCCTGTCATCACCCACTGTGCCCTGTCCTGCTGTAGATGATGGTCACAGAGCCTGCACAATAGTTCCCTTCTGTGTCCACCGCTCTATCTAATGTGCTTTGCCCCAAGGAGAAACAGCAGGGCTGCATTTAATAGAGCTTTGCCATTAGGCTGGAGGGAAATCAAGAAAAAAAAAATGCAACAGAAAGTAACTTATAGTCATTGTTAGACAAATATCTTCTCAGAGAAGGCCCCACTTACATTTAGAAACTCCCATGTTCAAGGAGGTCTAGCCCAGACCAACCTGGACATTCTCCAAGGTAAAATCACATTTCTTCACTTTGTAGCCATCCCCACCTTTTCTCCTTCACTATCCTGAAGCCAGTCAAGGATGATAACAGAATGAATTCCCTTCAAAGAAAAATGTCATCCTCTTGGTCCCCTCAACCGCATGGTTAAGGAACAACCCCGTGGGCCTCTGCTGCATGAGAAGCAGGAGTTTCTAGTGGAGAAAGACTGAACTCAACTACAGCTGCAAGCATTAAAGTGCCAGTTTGAGCTTTTTTTGTGGCTAAAGATACCCTTCCTGTAGCAGTTTTAGGCACAGTTTTATTCTATGTCAATATTGATAATTGACACAATTCTCTCAAGGATACTGCCAGAGCTGTGCCATCCTGTCTATCATATAGGCCAAGTCTTAGAACCTCCGAAATATTCATCTGAAATATATGTGTCTCCCATTTGCTTTTTTACAGCAATAATTTATTTTGACTCCTTCAAAGTAAAGGCACAGTCTGCACCAAACGTAATGACGAACCAACCTGTTCCATCTTGGACTTGAAAACCATTTCATAATAAAAAACAAACTTGGTCCATTCCTGTGTATGTTTAAATCTATTTCTCAAGTATTGGGCTAGGGCCTGCTTATAACCTTAATTACAAATGATTCTATACTACCAATTCCAGGAGGTCAAGCCTTTGTTTCAAAAGGTTATTATAACCACCTGTTGTTATGACTACCTTGTTACAAATGCTTTGTTGTGACTACCTCGTCATGACCACCTTGTTATGTTCTGCTCCTATAACCCTGCCTATGCCCTGCCAAATCCCCCATTTGAAAACCCCCACTTCTGAACTATAAAAGCGCTTATCTTCCTCATGTCCAGCACTGACTTATTGAAACCCAAAGTACAGGAAGGCAACTCATGTACACAAAGGAAAAGGTTTTTTTAAATTAAATTGGCTGTGATGATTTCTGTCAGTGGTCTTTCTCCTGTAATCATTGGGTTTAACAGTAACTTATGTCTTTCCAGCTGAAACAAAAGCACAGGCAAACAAGACCCCTTGAATTTGACTTTTCTCTTCACAAATATAAGTTATTTAAATTAGAGCTCATGACCTTAAAATGTCTCCTCCTTCACCCTCTTCTTGATCCTTGTCATAAAGCCCTGCCTGGTCACAGTTACAGGCCCACTACTTTTATTCTAGTTCTTATGCTTTTCTCATGGGAACTTTCCTTACATCCTACAGAGGGCTGCCCTACCTAGCTCTAACGGGCACTGTCCTTGCTATGGATTTTCCCCCTACCTGCTCCCATGAGGACACCCAGCTTGTGAAAACCCAGCCTAGCCCAGATTTCTGTTCATCCACCACTCCAGCTTCCAGCATCACCAGAAGAAATAATCTCTGCTGTGCTCAGGCAGCTTCGGGTTTTAAAAGCAATGTCATGATGTACACATTGCAGTTTCTCTAAGGCCAAGATGGGTCAACTTGAACTACACTCAAGCTAACTTCATCACAAAGGATTTGTTAAGTTCATTAACCATGTGAAAAGAATATATATTTCAATGCCAAGTTTCCTATCCTACAGAACTTCTCTGGCATGCAAAACTTCTCTAACACTCCTCTACCCACCATCTCTGCTCCAACACCTTACCCAGTGGTTCTCAGGGTCAAGCATTTCCAAGCTGCCCAGCCCTTGGCTATTTGAAGAGTGCCCCCAAGTGGCCAGTACTTCAAGTGCAACTAAAGAAGCTTGGGGAACTTGTACCCACTGAGTCAGCTTATTTCAACATCTCTACATACCCAAGGGTTCTTCAGATATATCACCTCTAACCCCAAACTAATAGTTCTTTGCCCTGCAAAGACATGGGAGTAAATGAAGCCAGGGTCAGACTATAAAGAATTAGAATCTTTCTATAACCTGGGCAGTGCTCTGATGAAAAAGTAGCCATTCAGCACAGTAGTACAAACTAAAGGGTATTATCAACAGTACAGCCACCATTTGTCAGACAACAGAATCATAGATGTCTTTGGCTATAGGTATCATTGCCTATATTTTCTTTTACAGCCCATGAAATAGAGCAGTCTGGTCCCACACTCTCTGTTCTAGAATCCATTTAAATGAGCTCCTTAGTATTTTTTCCTGTGCTACTGTATTAAGACAAAAACACAGATGCTCATCACTATGAGGAAAATTCTACTAACCCAACCAGTTGGAAGAAGGATAACAGGCTACAGTGGATGGGCAGATGAACACCCAGTTCCTTGGTTCTATAGGGAAAATCATCACCTCCCATCACTATACTGTGAGGTTTACTAAAAAGATTCTCTAGCAACACATAGCCAAGACATTAATTTATGTGAACATTACTATCCTCCTTGCAAATGTAGTTATCAGCAGTTTCTTACAAAACCCATAAAGACAAACACTCAGTGACCCCATCTATACACCCGCTCTCACTTATCCCAATATCATGAGTGCCAAGCAAATAGATATTATGCGGAGAAAGTTTTTCATACAAGAAGATGAAAAGTTTCCTTTGTGATTAAAATATCCAGTCAGAATTGGGGAGCAAGGCAAATTTACCTTAAACACCTTCCCAGCATTCAAAAACAGTCTGGTGTTTACATGGTATACTTGATTCTCTGAGATTTGGATGACTTTCAAGTTTTTATTATTAAAAACACTGTGATTTTTGTGAAATCAATGCTTTTATATGCTTTTTGTTCTTTTGAAACAGGGGTTTTTTTAGCCAAAGTTTTACCCAGAAGTAGCTATGTAACCAGAGCCAGTGTTGGCTTTAAACTCCTGATCCTTGTGCCCTTGCCTCCTGAGGGCGGAGATTACAGGATTGCTCCATTATGTCTGGATATTCAGTGCATGATTTAAAGTGTTACTGTTTTCTTTATAAGTAAATTCTTGGCCCAATAATACAATCTTTTGCATCATTTGGAAAAATTTCCAATAATTAATAAAAGTTCAAGTCCTCTAATATTGCCACCAATACTCAATGTACTGCCTAATTTTTTGTCAATAGTGAGTATCCTGAGAAAGAAATCAAGAAAACAACCCCATTCACAGTAACCACAAATAATAGTGTGCCTATTTTATTTATGTTAACCCATTTAACAAACGAAATGAAAACTATCTACAATGAAAAAAAGTAAACGACATCAAAAAAAAAAAAAAGAAATTGAAGAAGACGCCAGAAAACATAAATGGCCTGAATTCAAGATTCACTACAGGGACATAGTGGCAAACATAACATAGTCCTAAAACAAAAACAGACACACTGATAAATAGAATAAAGATCCAGATATAAACCATGTAGCTACAGGGACCTGGTTGGTTGGTTGGTTTGTCACAAAGATACTAAAAACATGCGTTGTAAAAAAGACATTTTCATAAAGAAACTGTATACACACACAAATGCAAATACAAATAAATAAATAACAGAATGAAGCTATATCCTCCTCTCTCACTCTGTACAAAAATCAACCAGAATGGTACAAAGATAATTCTGTTAGACATGAAACTCAGAGATTGCTAGAAGAAAAGGGACAGTTCACTTATGGCCTTATAATAAAACTAAGTTATTGTTCTCTAGGACAAAAATTTCATATATATGTGCAATGAGTTTTAAAACTTTTATAATGGTTCATTTTGTAATACTGGAAACTGTACTGGGAACATTCTTCATTCCTATGATAGCAATTAGAGAAAATCAAAACCACCAATTGTCTTTCCACTTTGATCTCTTATTAAAGCTGAAAGGTTGTTTGATTTTGTTGAGTTGTTTTTTAAGTGAATATCAAGGCACTCTTTAGAAAGCCAAGTTCATTTGATAAATTGAACTTTTTAAATTACTTTTCTGGTACCACTAATGCAAATAATGAGACTAAAGTAGAATTATAGCATACACAAATCTTGTCTGTGCCTTTGACAGCCACCAAAATCTAAAAGATAAAAAAAAAGTATAGGCTCAGGGTCTTTTCATAGAGAACAGAATTGTGACATTTTGAGGGTCATATACTCTTGGCTACGAATCTTAGGTAACAGGCCGGGGCAGTCCTGGAAACATCCCTGAAAATGCAAATACTATTTTTATTTTATTTTCTATTCTATTGTAATTTCAAGAAGGTGAAATAAGAATCGGTTTAACAAATGACCCAAAGCTGGCATACAAATTAGTTTTAGTGCAATATCACAAATGTGTCCTTGGTCTGTTCTCTACAAAGTTGTGTCTATAAACATATTAGAAAGCATCCTTATAAACATAAGAATAATAGATGCATGCTGTTTGATGATAGATTCCAGGTCTGAAAATACTTTATTTGGCCCATATGTCTACATCAAACATCTAGACCAGAAGATGTTTGGAAGGCAGTGCCTACAATGAATATTACAAAACAAAAGGAAATAATTGTATCTACCAGCTTCATAGTAACTGTGGGCACAGGACCCTGTGTGCTTTTTTAAATTCAGACATGATGGTTTATATTAAAGCAAACCCATGCCCAATGATCCTTTTTCCTTTTCCCCCTTCTGGCATATAGGGACCCTTATGTGTTATTTTCTATCTTCCTGTGATATTTGAAAATACATAGTAAAGTTAAGTTTTCCATAAAGAAATTTAATATTTTTGATGAATTCTAAGGGGTTATTTTTTCATTCCTGGAGAGTTTCTGCATAGGGCAGAACATGTTGTATCTGAGGCTACAGCCAGATTCATTTAACAGGCTTGACACAGAATCTAGTGAAGCTTGCATGGTCTTTGAGCTGGCTGAAGCTCTGTTTCTTCAGTGTCTCAACAACAAGGTAATTTTAGGTGGAAATTTTTGTTCACACCATGCCAGTTGTCCTGGAAACTGAGACCAAACATGAGGATTCAATGGTACCTACTTAATGGCACCCAAACAAAATCACTGAGGCAAAGCTCAAGAGACTTCTTGTTTTATGCATTTAACTCTCAAGTATAACACATCATAACTTCTGAGATAGCAAAAGGAAACCTTCGTGTTTGGAAACACCCCTCAAATCTGCCTATATATTCTCTTCTTTGATGACATTTTCATTCATGACTTTCCTCGAAATAAATTCAAATTGTTAATCAAATAGATTTCAGTGACTTCCATGACTCCATCTAGAAATTATCTAGCCTAAACATTGCTTTAAAAACTTGTCAAATTTTCAGCTGGTTTTACAAACAAGAGGGGTCACATACATAGTGCCCTATAACCTTGCAGTTTAGGGAACTTGGGCTATCAATATACACATATCATTTAAGTATATAGCCATCAACTCCATAATTGTGTGTCTGGCTAGGTTGCCATTTAATGTGTTATAGTTGTTGCAAGCTTGTTGCTGCTACCTGTTGTGCAATACCCATTCCTGGGGGAGAGGGAGTGAGAAGACATGGAGGCAACTACACAGACTCTGAGACATCCCAAAACAGAAACTCTTTATTATAAAACGGTTGAGGTTTTTTTATGGGGTTAGGGAAATCAAGTTTCCCCAGGAACATTTTTGGTTGATCCTTTTGAAACTGGCGGTCAGCCAGGCAGCGGTGGCACAGTCCTTTAATCCCAGCACTCAGGAGGCAGAGGCAGGCAGATCTCTGTGAGTTTGAGGCCAGCCTGGTCTACAAGAGCTAGTTCTAGGAACAGCTACAGAGAAACCCTGTCTCAAAAAAACAAAAAAAAAGAAACTGTTGATCACCGCTGGTGTGTTGTTACTGACTAGGAGTGTTCGTTAGTTACTATCCTTTTGGTCCACTGACAGGTTGTTTTGGCCAATTTTGCCTGTGAGTTTGCATGTGCTTGCTTATGCTTACACTATTGCCCTGCCTCATCTCACTCTTTTTATTTTGTTTTTATTGGGTGACCTAGTAGGAGTTATGGATTTTTATAACCCCACCTTGCATCTTGGGCTGTGCCTGTCTTAGGTTGACCTCAGACAGGCTATTGCCTGTTGCAAGAGGTGCATGGGCTGTGTTCCCAGCACCTGGCTAGCTTATATCCGAAATAATTACACAGAAACTGTATTAATTAAATGACTGCCTGGCCCATTAGCTCTAGCCTCTTCTTGGCTAACTCTCACATCTTAAACTAACCCATATCTAGTAATCTGTGTATCACCACAAGGTCATGGCTTACCGGGAAGATTCTAACCTACATCCATCTCAGGCCAGAGAAACATGGCGTCTGCTACACTGCCTTCTCTCCCCCAGCATTCTGTTCTGTCTACTATGCCACCTAAGGGCTGCCCTATCAAAAGGCCAAGGCAGTCTCTTTATTTAACCAATGAAAGCAAAACACAAACAGAAGAAACTCCTACATCAATTACCCATCTTTGACTATTAGTTCTCAAAGGGTTGGGTCCTCGGGAGGTACCAAGAAGTCAGAAGTAAGGAGAGACTTTTAGGAGAACTAGGGCTTTAAATGGCCTCTTGTATTTGCATTAGCCAAGCATGGACCACCTCCAAGCAAGGAGGTTTAGATCCAGCACTCCATAGCTATTAACACCTGGAGTGTTGCCTTGTTCATCAGCTGCTGTCAGGATCTTAGTTGTAGGAGACATGTACATAGAAATATTAGAGCCCCCATCACCCCTCCCATAAGGCACCATGCAACAAGTTTAGAGGGGTCTAGCAGGGCTTTTATGTGATCCCATACTTGGTTAAAAATGTGGTAGACAAATCCAATGGCTAGACTTGTGTCAAGTAGAGTTGCATAGGCTCTGATTAAATGTTTATAGCTGAACAAGAGTAAACCAGGTAACAGCTTGTGCAAATTTTGAGGGGACAAATGAAATTGCTGATGGAGGAACCTAGCCTATTCCAGCAAAGGCAAGGACACTGTCTTAGCCATAATTATGCGGTCCACTCTGTGGTTGCCAGTTGCTAGCATTCCTGGCAGCCCTGTATGTGATCTGATATGGGATATGTTTCAGGGGTGTCCTCTGTACTGTAATAAGTCTTTGCATGGTTTGGAGATGGAATCCTTTTGGGACTTTGATTTTGCAAGATAATATTTTGCATGCTTGTGGCATAGTGGCTATCTGAGAAAATACTAACAGGTTCTGATTGGGTCATGTCCAATACCTTTAAGGACTGCTAATAACTCCCCTAGTTGTACTGAGCCAGGATTTAGTTAGGTATAGGCCCTTTATGTATTATTAACTCCCATTCCTATTAACCCAAAATTAGTTTTATTGGTATCTGTAAAGGCTATAGTGGCCTTGGGAATGGTGTGACATAATTTTTTACCTTTACTTTTAAAAGGGGGGCAGAAAGTCACCTGTCCTGAGGGACATGGTTATCAAGCATGCTCATACTAGACCTAGCAATTGCTTTGAAACAAACTTCCTCTCTAAATGGTTTGTTGTTTTTCCTGACTTTGCTTATGATAATGTCTCTGCAGTCTATATCTATAACTGTAACTCCTTGATCAGGGAGTACACCAAGTACCACAAGTACCACAAGCGACTGCTGACTGGCCTGAGGAGCAACAAATGGCTTATTTTCATAGACTATCCCTGGAAGTTGACTGAGGAAATAAAGTATGAGCAATAGAAACCCCCTGCTACCACCTTGGCTCTGGAAGAGGACCTAAAGGTATTCCACAATGTTCTCAAGATGGTTCACAAAGACACCAAAATCTCTATTAAGATTGGTTCTACTGCTATTCAAGTAACCTCAGCAGAAAGAACAAAAGTACTGGGGTGATATGTCTTTTTAAATGTCATCTACTAGGCTTCTAAAATCAAAGACATCTGTCTAGTGGATGAGAACCAGCTTACCTTAGCCATTACAAATCAAGGCACACCATTTACTTTCATGCATCAGGAGTGCAAGTCATTGTCCAGTCTATCATTGATATCAAGACCCACTGGGAACTTCTACATTCATGTACCCAATGATAGCCCTTTTGGCATTTAGGGCATTAGGTCTTTGGATGAGCCCTGGGACAATCCCTACATAAGTGCCCAGACTGTCCACATCCTCATAAAGTATGGTCTGGTGGAGCAGAATTATCATCCTTGTCAAGTTTGGCATTGACCAAGGCATTGATGGAAGCAATAAGGGCAGAAAGGGCCTGTTCCGTGTGTCAATATCATGGGTGGCCAAGACCCACTTATGAATATCTTCATTTCTAACAGGGGTAATGAGATTATGGATGATGGCGTTGAGCCCCTCCAGATTAGCTGTTTAATAAAGATATTGGTAGGGCCAGATGGGATGTACTTTTCAACAGCATTGGTGACATGAGCCAAAAATTTCAGGAAATGGTCCAGCAGCCTGATGGACAAAATAACTGAAATAGCCTACATTGTCCTGGGGCATACAAAGAGGGCCTGGAAAGCTAAGGTTGGATACTTGCTGGAAATAGGCATGTAGGCCAAACATGGATTGTAAGACAGGATCAGTGTATTGCCCATAGCCAGTAAGCCTGTCAAGGGTGACATTAAGTCCAGATTGTAAGTTTTTATAGGCTTGGGTCTCTGATGCATCATCATAGGCTGAGCGCCACTGGAGGAAAACCGAGGGATCAAGAACGACCTTTAACATAGAGTACCAATCATAATGGGTTTGAAACTGCATGGCCCAATGTCTAAGTACTTGCTCAAAATAAGGAGAATCAGGGTAGCCCTGGTCACCCTTGCACACCCCTGCATGGCTCCAGTCTGTTCCCAGCCCTGCTGCCACTGGGAGGGCACATAGCTGACAAGGACAACATCACTGGAGCCTCCGGACTCCACAGGGATGGGATGCACCCGGAAGTGCTCAAGCATGCTGAAAATGGACTGGAACCACAGATGTTGGATCCGACACTGATCCTCCTTATTCAGTGACAAATGCAGGTGCTTGGCCTTGCCCTGGAAGTTGAAAGTGAGGGCATAGTCACCACATCTTCTCTCACTCTGACATACCAGGAAGATACCATGGGAGCCAGTGCCTCCTTCAAGCACTAACTGGGCAACCTTAAGTTGAGAGAGCATGGCATGGAACCAAGGATATCCTGAGAGGGGCTCATCTCCCTCAGTACCTTCTGACTCTCTGTGGAACAGGAATGACCCTGTGGCTGCTTCTGGAGTATTTAGGGGAGGGGAAGGGTTGAGAGGGAATGAACTGTCCCTGCTGGAGGCCCCTCCTCAATAGGAATGCAAGGGGGCAATTCCAGAGAAAGCAGTTTCATTGGGTCAAAGTTGGAGGCCACAATGGAGGCAGAGCTAGGGGAGAAGAACGCTGATGGCTGGTTGGAAAGGCACCTATAAGCCACCTGCGACAGGCAGTCATTACTCTCACTGTGTTCCAGAAGTAGATCCTGGCTGGGCATACTCTCTGAATGATTGAGGCAGGGCAACTCCAGGCAGTCTGTGTTATCCTTTGTGAGGAAGGAGGTCCCAGGGGCCAGGGGAAGGGTTACGGGATGGGGACTGATAGCAAGGCATCGTCCTGGGCTTAGGAACTCCTGGATGTCAGACACCCAGGCTTCACATGAAGTTCATCAGTTGTCTTCAGAATGTACTCTGAAGGGCCTTCTACCTTGACCACAAATGTGTTCTCCCTGTCAGGCATTTCTAGGCCCCTGGCTGTGTGGACATCAGTGATAGTAGAACAGGGAATGCTGAGCTGGGGCCGGGATGCCTTGGGTGGTATGAAGAACTCCAAGCAACTTTCCCCTCCTTCTCCCGCTTCATTTCAGAGCAAAAGTGACACTTCTGTCACTGAAGCTGCCCTCCTCCCCCAGAGGTCAGCCCAGCTGCCCTTCCTCCACAACCCATTCCTGCTGGATCAGGGGCAGCTTCTTCAGCCCCCATGAAACTGAGCAGCTCTTCTCTATGTACCATTTCTGCTCTGTCTTTCAAGGTTCCCCCCCTCACGACGCAGTTTCAGCCTCTCAAAGTGGCAAGTCCATCACTCCCCAGGGGGATGTGCCATCACTAGCCAATCCCCTACTAGTTGTCCCAGCACCACCAGAGGAGTTGGAGTTGCTGTTTCCACCTAGGACTGGACGTCCTGATGTGGTCTCCAGAGGCCAAGCTGTGGAGGAAGAGTCAGCAGTCCCATACCACTGCAGGATGCCTCATACAGAACCTCTGACTAAGCAACCCACTGAATGGAGGGAAAAGCGTTTCTTGAGCTTCAGCTTTGAGGACGTTGTAGAGGAGGAAGAGACTGAGGAAGGAAGAGGGCCAGCTAGGTCCTCAGAAGATAGAGATGAGTTAAACACAGCCAGGGCCCCACCCGCCCTGCAGCTGTCAAGGGACAATTCATGGGGTGGTGTAATCTTCATAACAGGGCTCAATGGGTCCAAGACAGTTGGGGAGAGAGGCTGAGGTCTGGGTCACCTCAGCTTCAAAGTGCTGCAGGAACAGCTCAGCAAAACAGCCAGAAAAGGCTGCTTCTGCTCCAGGTTCTGCATATTGTGGGTGGGAGGCTATGGCAGACAAGATCCAGGGAAGAAGCCTTTGCATGGGACTCACAGAACTCTTGCCAACTTCAGGGAGGGCGTGGTGACAGTGCTGGCAGAGAAGGGGAGGCCCCATCCTCCAGGGAAGGGACACCATTCATGATAGGCCCAAGGTGGAGCCTTGAAGAGGGGCAGCAAAGAAGAAAGTGACCAAAAGACAAGGAGTGAGTGGCAACAACTGCATCTCGGTTCCAGCCCTCTGCTCCAGGGTCCAGTTAGTGGATGTAGCCACTGTCTGAGAACATTCCAGTTCTGGAAAGAAAGGGAGATTCAACCACAGTCTGACAGTCAAAACCTTCCTGTGAATTAAAGGACCAGCTACCACCCTGATGGCTCCTAACTGGCGAGTGCATAACCAGATTAGTTGAAAAGAGAGGCTAGGAGAGGAAGTCCAACAGTCCACACTCAGAGGAGCAGTCCGGACTCCCCATAAAGCAAGAGGGCCTTCAGATAATCCCGGAGAGTGACCATAGGCAAAAGTCGTCAGTTGTTCTCAGACTGCGAGGGGGTCCACATTAGAATGAGGATGGAAGAGAAAGGACTTTACTTTCTGAGAAGCATTATTGTCCTCTTTGACCCAAGTTTACATGAACATAAGGAACTGAGCCTCTTCTGTCTTCTTGCATGTTTAGACTGTAGCTTGGTAAGTCTTTTAATGATACAACTCTACACACTCAAAGAATACAATCAAAACTACATGACAAGAAATTTTATTGCTTGTTCCTTCTAGATACTTTTCACTCAATTAAAAAAAAATGAGACAGGGTCTCATGTAACCCAAATTGGCCTCACAGTCACTTCTGTAGCAGAGGATGATCGTGAACTTCTGGCCGTCCTACTTCTACCCACAGCTGCTGCTGGAAACATGTGTATTTGTGCCTGCTTTACATGGTTTGAGGATCAAGCTCACAGCTTTGTTCTTCTAGGTAGGCAGTGTGGAAGCTGAGCTACAGCCTCACTCCTACCCCAGCTAAAATGATTTACAAAGAGTTAACAAGTTACAGGGAAGCCCTACCCATAGCTAAATCCTTATCGAAGGGAAGAGCTTTAATCAATCATTTTTATTCATAATTGATTCCATTTTCTAGCCAAGGTTGAAAATCACTATTAAATGATCTGTTAAATTCAGCCATAATAACCAGCAAGCACTGCTAATGGTTCCCATATTTCTGCCTACAGCCATGAGTTCCAAGTTACTCTAGCAATCTTCATCGAAAAACATAGCTCTGCCTATCTTGTGCTATGATCTTTCAAGGTTTCAACCATGAGCTCTTCACCATTCATGTCTCACCTTACACATGATACCACATATTTTCAGCTTTTGTTGTACCAAGTGGTTACTTATGGTCCAGCAACTGATTTGTTTGACTCAGGCCAATAAAGTTATGTAAAACATGATTTCCAATTCTTAGCGGCTTACAGTATTAACGTATTGTGCATTTTTCAAGTCTGGCACAGGTTACCCATACTTCTGTTTCACTCCACTCCAGGACTCAGGCTAAAAGCACAGCCCAATCCACACAACTCAGTCTGATGGCAACAAAAAGCAAGGCTCACCAAACCAGAAAAGAGCTCATAAAGTCTCTACTAGGAAAAAAATGCAGGCTACTCCTTTTCATATGGGTTATGAAATCAGTCTCCAGACTGTCTCTATGGGTGTCTGCTGCTGTAGCAACACAACATAATCTAGGGGTCTTTTAATGAAAGAAATGAGTTCCACAGCTTGATGAAGGCTGTGAGGTGCTAACCTGAGGCTCCAACTGTGTTGGCTTTTCCTGATTCCCAAACTACACCTTTCCATAGTAGAAAGGCTCTTTTGGCAGTAAATTCATACTATGCATAAGGGCTCAGCTCTCTTGAAGCCCCAAATGCCAGTGCAATAACACTGGTGATTACTCATCAAACAGAATAAACCTGGGCCAGGAGTACAAACATTCAGATCATAGGATAAGATCTCCACCAGTGTTCTCAACCTTACAAATGCTGTTACTCTTTACTACAGTTCCTCGTGGTATGGTGACCCCAACCATAAAATTATTTTCGTTGCTATGTCATAACTATAGTTTTGTTACTGTTATTAATTGTGATGTAAATATCTGTGTTTTCTGGTTGTTTTAGGTGACCCCTGCGAAAGGTTCATTTGACCCCCCCAAAGGGTTTGTGACCCACATATAGGTTGAGAACCACTGATCTAAACTTTATCACTGAAAGAAGGCAGAGTAATCTTCCCATAAGAACAGACAATAGCTATCTTGAATGAGAATAAAAATCTATCATACTTTATTCATAGACCTAAGCCATTTCCACTTGATTGCTTGTAAGTGTGAGTTACGTGGATGGCAAGAATGGAATAAAATTCCAACACTTGGTTTTAACGGGTAATGACTTTTGTGGCACATTACCTTTGTTAGTAGGTGACCAAACATAGGGAAGGTGCACAGATAATTTAGACTCCCTAATTCCTCTTCTTTCTCCATGTCATTTATCTGGGGGTGTCTCTGGCTAGACAGAGTCATATTCAAGCTCATTCAGGTTGCTGACAAACTCTAATTCCTTACAGTTAGAAGTGAGATCACCATTTTCTTTCCTGATTGAATGGACTTGAGTTGGATCAAAGGCTGAAATATTTCCCCCAAGCATGAGAAATTAAATCTCTCTTTACATATACGTTTTCAGGAGGAAATGCTATAAATCAGAATACTGATTCATACAGCATCAGAAAAGCAACCGCTTTCTCAAGCACCAATAGCTTAAGGCATCCTCTTCTGAGTGGTCTAAAGCACATGCACTATGCACTACATGTGCTAAATATGCCTCAAGTCAAATTCTCTGTGAGCTCTGATTTTATTTTTAGCTGACATATAAAGTAATGGACTTTTATTAATGCTTTCATGCAAGCGTATCATTTGTTTTGCTCTAATTTGCCTTAACACAGCCACCTCCCTTCCTTTACCTTACTTCTTGATGGTGCTCCTTCTCTCTCTCTGAAAATAGTCTTTTTTTTTCTTTTTAGGTTTTTAAATTTATATTTATTTATTTTACATCCCAATCGTAGTTTCTCTTCCCTTCTCTTCTCCAATTCCCTGCCCTCTCCTCACTTCTTTCCTCCTCCTAAAATTCACTCCTCCTCCTTTTCTGTAGAAAGGGGCAGGTCTCCCGGATATCAACAAAACATAGCATATCAAGTTGCTGTAGGACTAAGCAACTCTCCATGTATTCAGGTTGGACAAGACAACCCAGTATGAGGAACAGGGTCGCCAAAGCAATCAGCATAGGCCCTGTTCCCACTGTTAGGAGTCCTACCAGAAAACAAAGCTACCCAACTGTGGCATGTATGTAGAGGGCCTAGGTGAGTTTTTAACAGCTAAGTAATACTCCATTGTATAAATGCACCACAATATCTTTATCCAGGCTTCAGTTGAGGGATATCTAGGTTGCTTCCAGGTTCTGCCTGTTATGAATAAAGCTTCTATGAAAATAATTGAGCAAGTGTCCTTGTGGTATGATTGAGCATCCTTTAGGTTTATGCCCAAGAGTAGCATAGCTGGGTCTTGAGGTAGATTGATTCCCAATTTTCTGAGAAACTGCCATATTGATGTCCAAAGTGACTGGACAAGTTTGTGCTCCCACCAGCAATAGAGAAATACATCCTCTCCAGCATAAGTCATCATTCGTGTTTTTAATCTTAGCCATTCTGGCAGGTGCAGAGTCATTTTGACTTACATTTCCGTGATGGCTAAGGATGTTGAACATTTCTTTAAGTGACTCTCAGCCACTTAAGACTACTATTCTGCTGAGAATTCTCTATCTAGATCTGTACCCCATTTTGAAATTGGATTATTTGAATTTTGATGTCCAGTTTCTTGATTTCTATATATTTGGGAATTCAGCATCCTATCAGATGTGGGGTTGGTGAAGATCTTTTCCCATATTGTAGGCTGTTGTTTTATCCTATTGACAGTGTCCTTTGCCTTACAGAAGATTTTCAGTTTCAGGAGGTCTCATTTACTAATTGTTGCTCTCAGTGTCTGTGCTACTTATGTTCTATTCAGGAAGTTGTATCCTCTGCCAGTACATTTAAGGCTACTTCCCACTTTCTCTTCCATCAAGTTCAGTGTAACTGGATTTATGCTGAGGCCTTTTATCCCCTTGGACTTGCGTTTTGCTCAGGGTTCTAGAAATAGATCTATTTGCATTCTTCTACATGCCAATATTCAGTTATGCCAGTACCATTTTTTGAAGATGTTTTATTTTTTCCATTGTATAATTTTGATTTCTTTCTCAAAATTCAGATGTCTAATGGTGTGTGGATTTATATCTGGATCTTTAGTTAGATTCCATTATTCTGTCTGCTTTTATGCCAATACCATGCTGTTTTTATTACCATAGCTTGAAATAAGTGATGGAGATACCCTTGGAAGTTCCTGTATTGTACAGAGTTGTTTCGGCTATCCTGGGTATTTTGTTTTTCCATATAAAATTTAGTATTGTTCTTCCAAGGTCTGTGAAGAATTGTGCTGAGATTTTTATGAGTATTGCACTGAATCTGTCGATTGCTTTTGATAAGGTGCCCATTTTTATTGTGTTAATCTTACCTATCTAAGAGCTTGGGAGATCTTTCCATCTTCTGAAATCATCTCTAATTTCTTTCTTCAAAGACTTGAATTCTTGTCATATAGGTCTTTCACTTGCTTGGTTAGAGTTACCACACGATATTTTATAGTACTTGTGGCTATTGTGAAGTGTGTTATTTCCCTGATTTTTTTCAGTCCATTTATCATTTGTATATAGGTGGGCTACTGATTTTTTTAGTTAATTTTTTACCCAGTCAATTGGCTGAAAGTGTTTAACAGTTGTAGGAGTTCCCTGATAGAATTTTTGGGGCTGCTTATGTATATTATCGTATCCTCTACTAATAATGACATTTTGACTTCTTTCTTTCTGATTTGTATCCCCATCTCCTTGAACTCCTTTAGTTGTCTTATTTCTATAGCTAGAACTTTATGTAGTATATTTAATAGATATGGAGAGAGTGGACAGGCTTGTCTTGTCCCTGCTTTAGTGGGCTTTGAGTTTCTCTTCATTCAATTTAATGTTGGTTGTTGGCTTGCCATATATTGTTTTTATTATGTTTAGGTATGTTCTTTGTATCTCTGATCTCTTTAATACTTTGAACATGAAAAGATGTTGGATTTTGGCAAAGGCTTTGTCAGCATATAATAAGATGATAATTTGTTGTTTTTTTTTTCTTATAGTTTGTTTATGTGGTGGATTACATTCATTATCATTCCTTCCTCCCTTCCATCACTTTTCCACTTAGATTTGTTCCACCCCACTAATAGTCTCTCTTCCACTTCAGGTTGTGTGTGTATCTGTGTGTTTTATTCAAACTGGTTCCCACATGTGAGAAAATGTGATATTTGTCCCTCAGAGACTATCATTTCATCTAACATGATTATCTCTAGTTCAATTAATTTTCTTGAAAATGACATTATTTTATTGTTCTTTACAGTTCAAAATAATTTTATTTTGTATATGCACTACATATTTTGATGCATTCGTCTGTTGATAAGCATCTAGGCTGATTCCTTGTATTGGCTTCTGTGAAAAGTGTGCTAATGAACAGTGCTGTACATGCATTTCTGTGACATGCAAGCAGAGACTCCTTCCAATACACACTCAGGAGTGATGCAGCTGGGTCAGAGACAATTCTTTTGTACTTAGTTATTTACATCATCTCTGCACTGATTTTGCAGTGGCTGTAAGGGTTCTACTTTCTCCACATTTGTGCCAGCATTTGTGGTTCCTTTGTTTATTGATAACTAATTTGAATTGAGTGAGTTGGAATCTCAAACTGTGGTTGGAGAAAAGAGACAGGGGAATCTATACAAGCCAGCCAATCTAGCTGAAAGATGGAGCGATCCAGCTTCAGTGAAGGCCATGTCTAAAGGGAACAAGTAAAAACTGATACAACAAAATACCTGTTGTATTTCTCTGGCCTCTCCATGCAAATGCATAGATGTGAACTCCTGAGCATCCATGTGTATACATGTGTACACACATGCATACAACACACATGTAACACACACATGCACACACTGAAAGGGATGCTAAAAAGAGTGTGAACTGACACTCTACCGCACTGTCATGCCACCATTCATAACACACGCTTGCCACCCATATAGGTGTTCTTCCCACTTAGTAAAGTGATGTCTTCAGGACTTTTATAAGTAATTAAATGAAGTGTTCTGAAGAAAATTTATTATTAAAAGTAAGTTCACGGCCGTGAATTCACAAAAACTTGAAAAGGAAATACTTACAACATAAAAATAAAAGACTAGACCAAGATAGAAAAAAGAGGAGGAGAGATAACTAAAAAGTAAACATACATAAGAGAAAATAGGTTTTAAATAATCCTAATTGCTAGTTTACAAATAGGCCCAGACAATGACCTTATTGGACCCATAAATCATGAACAGGTGGCTTTTAAAACATTAACAGAAACTGAAACAAGCAAAGATTAAAAAGGAGCTCTTGGGAAATTTCAAACTGGGATGAAAAGAAATATAATTTCAATAGCCAAGTTGGGAAATAAGATTAAGAATTTCTCACAAAGAGTAAAAGAAATGAAAACTATGAGAGAAAATACAGAGACGTTTCAAGCCAAACTAAACAATATCACTACCCACATAATAAAAGAGATTGCCAACGACACAGGGAAAGAAACAATTGCATGTATAACGGGCAGAATTTCGCCAGCACAGAATTCTCACTGATTCCCGAGTCTTCCTTTTACAGAAAGGAAGTAAATACCTACAGCTAAGGCCTTGTGAATCTGGAAACCCAAGCAATAAAAAGATCCTAACAACCTGTGGAAATAGGAACAAAGGCACTTTACTTTCTTTTTAAATATTAAGGATAATGAGAGAGTTGATAATGGGAATTCTCTGGTGTGGTTTCGTTTCCCTGATACTCATTTCTCTTTCATTATATATGTATCAAGTTTGATAACTCTTCAAGGAAACTTAGGAAATAATTTTTTTCTCCTCTGCTTACTTCCTACCTTTAACCCTAAAAATCAGTCTTCTCAATTCTTACATTTTCAGTGGCTTACCAGAAGCTTTACACTAACTCTGCAAATCTACATATAGCTTCACTTGCATAGAATTTTCAAATAAACTTGTCCTGATTCTGAGCCTCTCCCTACCACTTCCATCTTTCAGGCTGTCACCAGAGATATAGTTGTATCTTAGTACAGTTAGTACTTCTGAAGGCTCAATTCATTTGCTTTCTGTGTAAAATACTTTACAGAAAACATAAAATGGTAAGTGTAAGAATTAAGTGTGTGTGAATAAATGCCTCAACAGATAAAACAGCTAAATTTGAGCTGAGAGGCGGCATCTCAAGGTCTGGCTGCAATGGATGGGGTTCAGGACTTCACAATGTGGTGGTCAGAGTTCTAGAGAATGCGGATTGCATGCTTTAGAATGGGCTTTTGTAGTTAAGGATAAGGAAGTAGGGAGGGGGCTTTATTGAGGACAAAATGAGGAAGTTAGCTGGTTTCCCAAGTTTGAAGCTGCAGGGTCTTTTGTCTCTGTTTGCAATCACTAGGTGTCTGCCTGGGGAGTGGTTTTGGCAGCTGCTTCACTTTTGCAATCTCCAAACAGCACTGAGTTCCCTCTATTTAGGGCTTCAGCTTTTCAGAGGAGGGGTTTCTTTAAAGTGGCCCTGACATGGATATATTATATGTCTAACCATCTTAAGCTTCTAGAACGTTTATTAACTTATACTTTTATGCATTAATTGTTAAGTTAATAACTAGGCCCCAACAATGTGTCAGGTATTGTCCTAATGCTGTTACAAGATGAGTGATTTTTCAGGATATCAATGCTGAATAAACTCATGATCAGAGAAAGAACATGTGCCGTGTGATTCCATCTCTGAAACTTCTATGAAATGTGAGCTAATTTACAGCCAATAATCAATCAATGATTGTGTTGGAAGGGGACAGAGCATAGAAGAGGGGAAGAGATTACAGGGTTAGGAGAGTTAAGATGGTTTTCAGCTTGAGTGTGATTAATATTTTTATTTTCATGATTATAGGAAAGTTTCATACATAAAGACATACAAAAATTTATATGTTGAACATAAAATTATAAACACATTCCATGTGCAGTTTATAGTATTCAATCACGATCAATAAGACTATTAAATACATACATATGTTTTGAAATATACCAAATGCAATGGGTTAAATTGCATCCTACAAAAGTGCATATTTCAGTGCCCAAGCCTCTGGTACTTCATAATGTGCTAGATTTGGAGAGAATATCTGTGAAGAAATAAGATAAAAATGCCTTTCAGCGAGTGCATAGCTCAGTAGTAGAATATTTGCCTAGCATTAGTGATACTGGGTTCTACCCCAAGAGCATCAAGAAAAAAAAAGTAAAAATAAATAAGAATGATCTTCAGTGTGGTTTGAATCTAATCCAGTATAACATCTTCATAAAAGTAGGAGGCTAGCATACAAACACACACACACACACACACACACACACACACACACACACATACACACGAAGATATTGTAAATCCACCCACACAAAACAAACAAACAAACATGGCCACACAAACCTGGCATAAATGCTCTCAAGAGAAGCTACTTTACCAATAGCTACACTCAGACTGTGAGAACATTTTAAAAATTATATTGTTTTACTTGTGTGTCCATGTGTGTTTGTGTGGTGTTTGCGTGTTTACAAGCATAATTTTATATACGTACTTACTCCCTCAATGTGGCTCTATAATAAGTGATTTATTTTCTGTGACATTTCCTCCTCTGCTTCTTTATTTGTTTTACAATAATCCAACTCTTCTGTTGCAATTAGAAAAAGTCATAGAATGTTATTCAGAACCATTTGTGGGCTTTAATCCAACCCCAGAAGCCTAAAAACAAAGAAACCAAAGCACTTTCTACTTTTTTATTCCAAAAGAAGTATGTCTTTGTACAAGAGGAAAGAACAATTTTGCAAAGATAACTTGAAGAAAATTGGTAAGTGTGATTTTAAAATCTTGCTATAAATATTCAGGAGGAAGCATGCAGACTCTCAATTGCTGATGCTACTGTTTCAGAGATGCATGCAGCACATTCAAGAAAGACTCGGTAGAACTATAAATGCATTGTTCATTAGAGACATCTTATAAATTACAAGTCAAAAGGTAATAATCAATATAAAATCTCACAGTTTTTTTTTAGAAAGCTTTGCAAAATGAGTTTTAAGTTAGCAGTGATTGTCAGCAATGTCGTTGTTAGGTGCTTTCATAGGGCTTTCTTTTCTTCGTAATTACTTCTGTAACTACCAACACTTATTCAATTAGATATGTTAATAGTCCATGGATTTCTGTACACCTGTTTCTTCCAGCTGTCTGCAAGGCTGGTTCTCTAACATCTGCACCGAATTGGCGGTCCCATTTCCTACTAGAGAAACAGAAGTAACAGGGAAGGAAGTCCCAGAATTAGTATGGGGTTAAAGAGTTTAAAATGTAGACAAAGTTAGAACTCATTTATCCATTATGATAGCAATGTTGGAAGAATAAACTCCGTGACATGCTCAGTGGTTACCAGAAGATAAAGATAAAACATAGATATCTCAAACACAGGAGATAAAAATCATCCCACAGATGTGAGATAAAGCTCTTTACTGAGCTTTAAAAACTTAAGGGGGCCTAACTTGTTTGTGCTCAACAATATTCAAGGCCTAGACCATAAAGTCATCTTGATTATTAAAATTAGAGCAAACATCAAGGCTTTGAGAAGCTTTAAGGATATGTGTGCTCCATTTTTATTTAGAAAATGTTTGCTATGCTTCTTGAGGCCTTCTTTCTGAATTCATAAAATACAGTCCTGAAGATAGTGCTCTTTATCTTGAGGAGATTGAAAAGAAATAGAAAGAACCAGCAGATTAACTAAGTACTGTGGAGAGAATATAATAAGAGAATATCATTGTCAGTAGCCAGTTTGCACAGAAAACTGTTATATACACAGGGTGCTTAATCTCTTCAAAGAAACAATATTAAAATGACATTAAATTTTAATTCATACAACTAAGAAATATCCAGTATATTGTTATTTTACACAGGTTTTAGTGAGCACTAGAGAATGGTCACTGTAAATTGACGCAAACTATATTGAAATGTTGTGGACATAATTAAACACATCTTTGAACATATGAAAATTGACCTAGAAATTATGTTTTTAGGATTGCATCTGAGTTATTCACAACAAGACCTCTCTGGCTGCTATTGTGAAGTTGTTTATAGCAGTCAACACTGGGGAGAAATTGAATTCTAACCACAAAGCATTCATTAACCAGATAATAAGGAGCAGCAGGACAGAATACTGTTCAGCCATTAAATAGCACTGCAGTGTTTCTGATGCAAGACAGCAGACCTCCTTCCTTTCCCTCTTCAGACTCGATTGTGGTAAAGAGTATTTAAAAGATAGGAGTGTGAGGCAAATACAAAAGATAGAGCAAGGATATAAGTAGCAATAAGCAACAGGAGGTGAATGGAAGAATCTGGAGTAGAGTGAAGGAAACCACGTATTCAACTCAGTTGTCATCACTGGTAAAGGAAGTAAGGGGTCTACCAGCAAGTACAAATAAAGGCAAGATGGCAAAATAAAGATGATGATGATTGATCATGGTGATGCTGATGATGGTTGATGGTGATGATGAAGATTATGATGATGGTGGTAGTGATAAAGAGCATACTAAAACTAATCAGTAGCTGATAGTTTATCTATAGACATTTGTGAAACAATTTCTCCTCCTCTTTGGATTCATCTATAGCAGGAAGCTCTATAAAATGATAGTCATTTTGATAGGCACCTTGACTGGATTAAGCATTAGGATGGTATATTTGGGGGCATGTCTGTAGTGGCTTTTTCAGAAAGGATGAGCTCAGGGTGGCAGAACTCTCTTGAGTGTTGTGGCACCATTCTAAGTAGTGGGTTTTGTAACTGAATAAAAGAGGGAAAACATAGCTGGCCGCCTGCATGCCTTTTTCTCCTGCTTCTCCATCTGTCCAGATGTAAGATATTCCTGGCCCATGCTGTCACCACCATAGTGATCTGTATTCCCTTAACCTGTGAAACAAAATAAACTTTTCCTCCCTAAAGCTGCTTCTTCTTGGGATTCTTTTACCATAGCAGCAAAAAACGGGGGGGGGGAGACCACTATCATATACATCTTCACTGTCACAGGTGCAAGCTAAAAGCATCACTCTGGATGTAAAATGATGAAGGAAGAAGACCAGAGAAGGCTGGAAAACTATTAGACAGAAGGGGTAAGCTACAGAAATGATATAAAGCTACCTGAAATATAGATTGATGTCATGGTCCCCTTGGCTGTTGTTCACTCTCACCATTGAGAGTGTACTCTGTACTGTACAATACAAAATCTTCTATACCTATGTGTGTGTGTGTGTGTGTGTGTGTGTGTGTGTGTGTGTGTGTTTTGTCTGAATTATTCTAACAGATATCATAATGATCAGGGAGCCAAATGAAGTTCAAAATAAGATCATGGTGATAATAAATTTGTGGAATTATTACAAGTACATCTAAACTAAAAGTAAACTTTCTCATAAGAAGTCCTGGAAATGTTTAGGGGAGCAAGAGTAGAATACTGATGTTGATAAATATCCCCTCGTTCTTTTGCATAGACTTTCTCTAACACAAGCAATTTCTACCCTTATTTTAATGAAATAATAACAGTCCACAAACCTAAACTACAACCATAGATCATGCAATCTGACTTACTATGAGTATCTTGACATATGAGCATATGAGAGATTTGAGTAAAAACCACACTACACAAAACTAAGATCAAGAATTTTCTTAATTATTTCTTTTATTTTTGATATTATAATTATATAATTTCCCCTCTTCTAGTTCTCCTATTTCATACACATCTCCCTGTTCTCCCTCAAATTCATGACCTCTGTTTTCATTATCATTGCATGCATGCATACATACATACATACATACATACATACATACATACATACATACCAAAATGTAGCCTACTCAGCCAATATGTTACTTGTATATGTGTTTTCACATATACCTATTTGGACCTAGACAGCCAAATTCTGTGGTCTTGCCTGGGGAAGAACACCTCTCGTGTCCCAGCATTCCTTGTTGCCATGGTTCTTTGTGTAGGTTTATCATCTTGTAGTCTTTTCCCTGTTCATGTTGGCATGTCCATTAGTGTCATCTTTTTCCAACTTATATTTTAGCAGTGATGTTGGGGAGACTTTATAAGTATAGCTTCCAACGTTATTAGGGGACAAAATCTCACATCAAACTCCCCAATTTTCTGGTTCTTACAGTCTTTCTGCCCCCTCTTCCACAGTGTTTCCTGAACCTTAGGGGCAGGAGTGGTATTGCAGATGTGTTGGTTGAAACTGGGTTTCACATCTCTGCAATTCAACTGGTTGTGACTTTCTGTAATCATGTTTATCTGTCACACAGAGATGCTTCCCCAATAAGGAGTGAGAACTACACTTACCTGTAAGAAATTTTAAAATGAGAAAAAGCAACAATAACCCCTGAAAAAGTAATAAGAACATGACAAAGAAAGACATTCAAGTTAGTCTTATTTAAGAAAACAGTCCTTCTATCGAGCAAAATATTGTACTATAAATGTAAAAACAAATCAGAAAATAAGCCATCTCTGGAAAATTTAAAGTTTCGATTTGACAAAAAGAATCAAGCACATCCCTACTGCACAGTCATCCAGTTTCATTGCTGTCATCGTTGCTTCGATACAAAAGCCGCAGGCAGTGCGTGCAGATTATGAGGAATACCTTGGGCTCTGCTGAGGTCTTGAGGGAGATGTCTATTCCCCTGGGATGGGTGTGACACTGTAGATGTCAGCAATGTGAAGCATTAACATCAGGCAGACATGAGCAGTGCAGGTCTCCCGGCACTCTAAGATCCTGGCAATGAGGGAAGCTCCCAAATAACTTCAGAGAAAATGGTTAAAGGACTTGATCTATGCTGGTCCTGTAGACCAGTAACTCTCCAAACTGAAAACATCTGAGGAATCTTTAAGTCTCTCACTGTCAAGGTCAGAAGTCTATAAACGGGATAAAAACCACTCACTTCTGAGAAGGTCTGCCAGTTGATCTCAGTGCAGGCCAAGTTTGAGAACTTGTGTTCTAGCTACTTTCAATAGGAGAAATACATCTAGAAATTTGTCACAACACTATACATCAAAAGGGAGAGAGGTGGTGGATCAGTCAATAAAGTGTCTGCTGGGCAAACATGAGAATCTGATTTCAATATTCCTAGCACACATGTAAAAGCTCACTGTTGTGATATACACCGACATCCCCACAGCTGGGGCAGCAGGGGTCGGGGAACAATAATTACTGAAGCTTATTTTCTAGCCAAGAGTCTACTGAGTCGATGTTCTACCTCCAAGTATAGTTAAAGACTATACTTATACAATACAATAGTTATAACAATAACAATAACATACAGAACAATGAAGTGAAGATACTGGTGTTGACATCTGGCATCCACAGGCACACATGCACATACCCATGTGAACATGTATACCCATCACACACGTACACTTGCACATTCACACACACAAATGATAAACTTGGCTGTATTCCAAACACCCTGAGTCAGAATTTATATTTCAACAAGATACTCAGGGATTTGTGTATACATAAATTATATGTTCTATATTGAGCATAAAGACTAGAAATCCAGACCATTAAACCAAGCCTGTGCCCTGGGCATTGATTCCCCTAAGGTAATTTCCTATGTAATTAATAAGCTGAAGATATCTGCCCTAGGTATCAAAATTCAGATGACCAGAATAGAAAACTGACAAATCATTATCCACTGCATCATTGACCTTCAGGGAATGAATCTGCTATAATTTTCATCCCTACAAAAGCAGCTCAATAGCCTCAGGTTCAGAATGAGACAAGAGTGGATGAAGAAAGGCAAACACATGAGTGAATGGAAAGAAACAGCCAACCAAGGATGTTTTACTAGCATAAAACATTGAGAATACTTGAGATGCATTTACAAAACATATGATTTTTAACATAGGGGAAGCATTTCTTATGGTTATGTTTTGATGTGAATTGGAGATAATGTTAGCTGCTAAAAACTTCCATGCCAATTTGACTATAAAGTATAGCCATCTCTCACAGAGATGGATCTCAAGATACTAAAAGCTTGGGACATGAATTATGATCTACTTGTACCGCAGAAGAACATATTAATTAGTAAACTTTAGAACCTGAGAATGAGGCTTTATTTAGAAATGAAGACTTCCCAGATAAGATGGTATCAATATAGAGCACTGGTTCTCAACATGACAGTCATGTATCCGACATTTACATTATGATTCATAACAGTAGCCAAAATAAAGTTATGTAGTACCAACAAAAGTAATTGTATGGTTCTGGGTCATCACAACACAGAGAACTTGTATTAAAGGGTCACATCATTAGGAAGGTTGAGAACCACTGTTCTAGAGTAGTTAGGTTGATGTCTAACAGCCAGTGTCTTCACAGGCAGAGAGAGGTGTGAAGACACTGAGGAAACAGGAATGAAAACCCAACGAGAAAGGAAACTGTGATACTGAATTAATCCTTAGCAATTCCACCTGAAGCAGGAATAACATGTAAGGATTCTTCTGGAAGCTATGGAGATGAGTCTAACTGAAACCTCAATTTCACATTTCTAGAATTGCTATATGGACAGGAAGATCATGTGGCATCTCATTAAAAGTTCCATGTGTAAAGACCAACTTCTTTGCTTCAGAAACAGAAGAAAAGCCCTGAGCACCTTGACTGAAAAGTTTAGGTCTAGAATTTAGTGGACTAGCTTTATAAGTTTTAAGGACTTCAACATAAAGTATGTGTTTTTGCTGTTTTGGTTGTTATTTTGGCTTTTGTCAACCTTGTTCTTGTTGCTTTTGCTATTGTTTTGTTTTGTTGTTTTGTTTTGTTTTTTAGCTAAGTAACACTACATTCTCCAAGACGAATGCAAGAATGCAGAAAGTAGTCAAATGTGCTAACTCACACCTGATATCTTAGCACTGAGAAGACTGGAGCAAGAAAACTGTCATAAATTCAAACCAGCCTGGGCCATATAAACGAGTTTAAAGAAAGTCGAAATTCTCATAAGAGATTCTAATTCCAAAATAAAATTGCAGATGATAAACCACCATATACAAGGTTCTGTATCTGAGAAAAACAGTGAGAAGAAGATGTGTATCCAAACCACCAATGATTCAGAGATGTCAAGGTAATTACAAAAGTGAGAGGTCAATGATGTACAATTTATCTTAGAAAAAAAGTTAAGTCAAACTGAACAATGAAAATAAGAGATGTGCTAGAAACTTGATACTAGAAATGTACTAGAAAATTTTTTGGATTAAGAAAGGTGGCATATGAACCCCTGATACACATCTGTAAGGCTACTCATTTTATGTAGAAAAATAGTAACTATTCACTCACCCCAACTTTTCATTTATGCATTCATTATTCCCATTAGAGCATACCCCAAACCTTTTTCTTTGTTTATCCTGCTTTGGATATTCTGGAAGTGACCACTTTTTATTGCTTTTACATTAAGGAAATTTTCATTAATATAGAACTAGCTTTTTCTTCCAAACATTGCATTTGAGATCCTTTAACATATTTTGGGGCTGGGAAGCAACCATTAGTTTTCATTGTGAGCTCAAGCACACAACTGAACAATTACATTCTTATACTAGGTTTTATATTACTGACAAATAGGTTGTTGCTGCCATTTCTTAGCAGGGTGTGAGAATGGCAGGCATCAGCATAACTGATTTCATTTTCCCTACTGTTAACTGATAATTTGTCATCTTTAATTCTTAAAATGACTGCCCATAGAAGGTAAAAGGAGGTAGTGAGACAAGTTAATGTTATCACCTGTGATTCAAAAACATGGGAAAGGTAGCAACATTATAGAAACCTGTAGCACAAGCATCTCTTTTCTGAAGGATTTTTTTATTGAAATGCGTTACATGAAAGTGAACTCACATAAGTCTAGATAAAATCCTTTCTCATCATGAGGGCTCTTGGTTCTTTCTCAATTTTAGTTCATCTGGCTTCCAAGGCAAGAACTAGTGAGAGAAACAAAAATGGATTTCAATGTGACAATTTTTCCTTATTTCTTTTAAATAATGGGTTATACTACTAAATGTTCTACAATGAGTAAAAGCATTGAATAGATATTCTCCTCTCCTCACAATGATCCATTCTCATTTATGTGCTCCTTAAATGAATATGACAGTAGACAGACTCCAATATAGCTCCTGATATTCCTACCTCCTGATGGGTTTGGGATGGCATAATCCCTCCATCACTAGAGTATGAAAAGAATCAGTGATTTGGTTTTCAGAGCACAACAGAAGTGATGGTACACCATTCCCATGAGCTTGCTCTGTTAGATAGCAATTTTTCTTTTGCTGGCAGACCCTCCGTGTTGATGTTCTGTCTTGCAGCTCTGGACATAGTGCTCTGCCATCTGGAGAGGGCCACATGGAAAAGAACTGAAGGCAGCTTTCAGCCAACAGACATCAGGGGTCCAAAGCCCTCAAGCCTGATATTCTACAAGGAACTAGATACTGCCAGCAACCACATGGGCTTAGAAATATGCTCTCCCTGAGTCAAGTTTCAAATGCAATCCCAGGCCCAAATAAAACCTTGATGGATGTTTATAAGAAAGCCTGAAGCAGGAGAACAAGCTGAGATATGCTTAGATTCCTGTCCCACAGCACACATGCTACCTTAAATCACTACATGTTTGGTAATTTATTTTTTCTTCTTTTTTTATTGATTTTTATTGAGCTCTACATTTTTCTCTGCCCCCTCCTTGCCTCTGCCCTCCCCTTCAACCCTCTCCCATGGTCCCCATGCTCCCAATTTACTCAGGAGATCTTGTCTTTTACTACTACCCATGTAGATTACTTTTTAGCAATATATAAATACTACACTAGGTTTCCTTCTCCAATGACAGCATTTCTACCAAAAAAAAAAAAAAACATCTCAAAGAAATATAAGTAGTTTTAACTTAGCACCCGCTGTTTTGGAATATAATTGACCTTTATCAAGGGAATGTTATAAAAAAATACCAATAGAATTCTCTAAGATTATTTTCTACCTGCATCTACTACAATGGATCACTCTTATAAGGTGTCCTTTGAAGTACTGTAGAAGCAGAGACTGTAAGGGTGGTTCTCATTAGTGTTAGGGGAGTTTTTCAGAAAAAAAAAAGTAAGTCAGAAGAAGGAGAAGGAACGATGCCAAGCAAGAAACAGTTCCTCAACTAGAGACTTTGATCCTGTTCCTTTCTTAATCTCTGAAGAAGAATAAAAATTCATTTGAGAACTCATGCATCTTCAGTCAAGGTGGACAGCCATTTTGTTTTCTGTGTGAGCTTGTCATCAGCCAGTACCTCTATCAGAAGAGATGAGAAGTAGAGAGAAGATTTAAGTGAAGAAGAGAGCTGCGTCCTGGGCAGTAGACACTCACAGCAACCGAGGAAGGTTGAAACTATTCATTGAAGGGTATTTAGGCAAGGACTAATAGCTTCCACTATAAAAGGTAAGTTGGACAAGGCCCTGGGTTGCGTTTCTAGCACCATGTAAGCCAGATGTGGTGGTGCACGTCTGTAATCCCAGCACTCGGAATAGATGGGCAAGAGTGCAGTGCCAGAAGTTCACAGTGTTACCTTGGAAAATGTTCCAACCTATGCTATGCATAACAAATAGTATTAAGACATTTATAATTGGAAATATATGTAGTTTCGTTGCTATGGATATCTTCTTCCATACCATTGGCTTTTGGTGGTTATTCTGCTCAGCTGATGTGTGAATATTCAAAACTGCTTTTATCCCATATTTTATAAGCTTAATGGTGTGGTAATGGTTATTTGAATGAGAATGACTCGCATAGGCTCATGTATTTGAATGCTTGATTTCAAGTTGGTGAAACACTTTGAGAAGGATTAGGAGATGTAAACTTGTTGGAGGAGGTATGTCACAGGGCTTGGGCTTTGAGGCTTCAAAAGGTCAAGCCATTCCTAGTTAGTTCTCTCTATGCCTTATACCTGAGGATCACGATATAAGCTCTCGGCTACTGCTCCAGTGCTATGCCTGGCTGCCTACAGGTAGGCTCTCTGCCATGATTATAATTGACTCTAACCCTCTGGAACCATCAGCCCAAATAAATGCTTTCTTCTATAAGTTGCCTTAGTCATGGTATCTTATCACAACAATAAAAAAGTAATTAAAATGTATGGTGTGTAGTTTTACAAATGCATTCTTCATGGGTAACTATAGATTGTCTTATTTCTGAAAAAAAAAAACACTTCACTTTTCATTTAGATCCCATCACCCATCTCTTACCCCAAAATTATAACCTGTCAGAACTCATGAGTTAAGAATCTGAGCTTTCTACTTAAGGATGAAAAACAATACTGTCTGAGATGGAATATGGGTTGCCAGTGCCATTCCTAATTTATTCCAGCGCACATGTCTGAGAAAGAAGCTCCACTACTCTGGCTATCTTCCCACGGTGGCACTGGGTTGCCTGGCAAGGATTTAACTGTCACAGCAGTAGTATCCGGAGTTACTCAGCCAGAGGAAAATTGCTTCCTAATGGAACCCTAAGCCCCTCCATTCAATTTTCCCTTAAGGCCTGAAGGACTCAATCCTCTGAGCTCATGCTAAGCAAGACCTCTTCAAAAATGATAGCCTGTGTTCATCTGAGAGTCTGAAATTTTCAATTATGTCACCTCCCAGATTGCATTTTAAGGAAAAACAGAACATAGTTGTTTTTGCACACTTGTTACATACTAGCTATTTTCTCCCTAGCTCCGTGGCTTTCTCTCACTTTATCCCTTTAATGAAAATAAGCAGGCCATTTCTATTCTTCTCCAAGATAAGAAATGGAGCCTCCCTGCATGGGAAAGGCTCCCCTTTGGAGTTTGCTTTTAAAATTATCTTTGGGAACACTTGGATTCTTTGACATTTTAAACTTCCAAGAATGCTTTCATAGCCATTGCTTCGCCTGACTCTTAGCACAGCTTACGAAGTAGACAGATGTTTCAGCCTCCAATTTACCGAGTAGGGTACAGGGTTGTCCTAGCTTCTTAAAACCATACTGCCCAGAACTGTCAAAAGGGAGACAAGAACCAGAATCTTTGCCTTTTGTCTGACGTCTTCATTCTTCTTGCATGCTGCTTTCCCACTGTCAGCAGCAGGCCATCACCACTTCTTCCCTCATCCTGGGGATGTCTGCTTTATCATTTTTTTTCTACTTGGTGATCATGCAAACTCACAACAGGCTCTAGCAATACCCCATTTAATATTGCTCGCTCAATCCTGATACCCCTTCAAGCATTTTCACATTTGCTAATGAGGACCCTGTCTTAATTGCCTAACCCGGACATGTTATTTTGCCAGTGTGACTCCAAGATGCTCGGGTGAATCTCAAACCTGGTCTGTTATTTCAGTTTATTTGATTTTCATTGTATTACCCTTCTGCTTTATTTCCATTGCATTTCAAAGCAGTCCTTAGCATGTGCAATATCACTTAAATAACACACAGTGCTGCAGAATAAAAGCTCCCTAAACATTCCCTGTGCAACCTCCGGAGGCCCCTTCCAAACCGAAGAGCTGTGAATCTTGTCTGTGGGTTCTGCTGTAAATTTTGATCTGAAGGCGTGTTTAATGGCTTTTCAGCAACTATTGTAAAGGGAGTATTTACTCGAAATGATGTCTCCTTATATTATTTCTTTGCCAAATTGCTCCCAGCAACAAGAAAATCTGCTTGTACCTCTCCATCCGGATCCTCCCTGGAAAGGAGATGATTTCTGTTTGTCTATTGCAGGAAGTATTTGATTTTACTTGATGGTCTTTAAAGTTCATCCAGAAGGACAAATAACACATTGAAAGATTCTCAGCCTTTTCCCCCAACAAAAAAACATTTTTAATATTGTACTCCTGGATTTGAAATATTTCATGTCAACTGCCACATTGACAAAGGAATTCTTCATGTTCCTGGCTTTTTTTCTAGTAACAACAAGCATGCATAAAAATAGGAAACTCATTGAGCATCTAATGTGCTGGATACTATTACAATGATTTACATGGACTTCTTTAACCTGTTCAGTACTGTGAAGTAAGAGAGGTGTATTAAATCTCCATTTTCCATAAGAGACATATCCACATGAGGCACTCGGCAGCATGAAGGAGCTGGGATCTGACGACAGGTAGATCAGTTTCACAGACAGAATTCTTAGTCTCTGGCTGTGCTATTTTGCATTCATAATATCCACTTAGGAGCAATCAGTGAAAACATATCTTTCTCTACTTTCATAAAGGTGGGATTTATGAAGGTTTGATTTTCTTCAAGGGGTAGACACCACATAATGTAAACCTCATTCTCCTGGGAGCGTAAAATTAGACACCAAAATCCCACCCTTCCCTTCATCAGTTTTAATCCCTTGTGCATATCTTTTAAATTCTCAAGTCTCCAATTCTTAGCATAATAATAAAGATAAGCTTTATCACCCAAAGAGAAATCTTCGTTTATGTCATATACTACCTTAAGAATCCTTCATGATACAGCCTAATATATACCAGACATTGTTGGTAGCTATTGTCTTGCAAAGATAAATGGGATGAGATCATCATTCTGAAGGAATTCTGGGGCTAGATTGGTGTTGTGGGGGAACTAAGAACATTTTCATACAATACTGCAAGCATATGCTGTTAGAAACTCCATATTCTGCGGGGAGTTGAGGGAAAGAACCAGGTCACTTTTGATTTGGAAAATAGGCAGTCGTGAAAACATTATGGAAAATATAATTCCTGAAAGAAATTTTGAAAGATCAGATACAAAGCAGTGGAGACACAGTATAAACAAAACCATGAAGGTTCAAAGGGAAAATAGAGAACCTAATTCCAAGTACTTTCACAGCCCTTGGGTGGGCAGGTGGAAGGAAGATCGAACAATACACTGGCCCTAAAACTGAATAGTAAGTGACCGGTCAAGTGTCTTCGAGATTTCAAAGCACTGCACAAAGTGAAAACGGTGTGCAGGATGGTCGTTCCTGAGGATACAGCCGGTATTGCTCATTCGTGAAGACTGAGAACTCGTTGTGTTTCTCTTTGTCAGTACAGCCGGGGGTGGGAAGAACATCAGAACATGTACACTCTAGACAAACTTAGAATACAGAAGCCCCTGAAAAAGCTCAGAGCTCTTCATTGTTTGTCTCTTGGCACTTCTCTAGAAACACGTGAAATGATCAAACCAGGATTTCTATATCTCTTCTCACTCATGGCTTCAAATTAACAGCAATGTCTCACTGCTCTGGGGAAGCCATGGCTGTGCTCATAGAGAAGTGTGGAGAAATCCAGGAGGCCTAAGGCATCCTGGGCAGAAAACTGTTGGCCTCCCTCTTTGGAAAGTCATGGTGATGAAGACTAGATCCAGGATTATTCAAACAACTGCCTCAATATTCTACTTCATTTTCATTTTCTAAATGAGCCTGGAAATGATCCTCAGAATATTTTAATTCAAGTGTTTTGGAAACACATTTATTCTCCCTTCTCTCCTCGACCCTCCATTTAATTTATTTATTTATTTTTGAGAATTTCAGTGAAAAACAGGACTATGCATTGTCTGGGGAAATTACACTGGCACAACAAAGCTGTGGTTTCAATGGGGCACAGGTGGGAAGACGGCAGCTGTTGCCTGGCTAGCCAAACGTGTATATTGTTAAATAAAAGAAACTTGTATATAAATAGACCGAAATGATAGCTTTCCTGAATAACTGAGATAATTGATACAATTCTCCTTCTTCAGTTTGTGGGTATAAGCAGAATGTTTGTGGCTCCTAAAGATGCTGCTGGATTTCTTTGACTTTCACTCACTCCCTTACATGTAAAGGAGAGATGTTGGTAAATGTGCTTGCACCAGGCTTACTTAGATTGGTGACTTAGTTTGCGGGTGAATTAACAAAATCTCAAGATAATAAGGCAACCATTGATGATGCAGCCACATGGGCAATCTATGTTAAAGCTTATAAAATATCAAAAGCAAGATTAGCAGAATACTGATTACTTGATAGACACCAGCAGGCTTTGTGTGAAGCCTTGTGTCATGCCAACTATCACTAAACTGGGGCTGAGTAGGTAATAAGTTTGCAAATTTTGCTTACGGTTCAACTTAGACACATAGAAATATATAATTCTTAGCTAACTATTATCTAAAGACCCAAACTTTGTGAAATTAATCATGGTAATAATAACTTTTCTTTCAATTTTATACTTGAAAATGATTACTACCATGGATGGTCCTCTCAGGTAACTTCCCGAATAGAATACACCTAGGATCACAGTTGACCTCCACTTTCCTGTCTCTCTTCCCAAGGTGTATCAGATACATGGAAGAGATGATGTGCTATGATCACACTGCCAGGGGAAGAGGAAGGTGAGAACAAGACCTTCTGATCTCCTCCTTATCCTTGGGCTTACACTGGCTCACATCACCTGCAGGCGCCTAACCCCTGCTGGCATTTACAGCTGCCTGTAGAACTGGAGTCTCTAAACTTGATCCAGGACTACTGTTTAATCACTGAGTGGCTTGGCCTGGGGCACTTTTGTCTACTCAACCAGCTTCACAGACCATGCTGAAGTTGGCTGCAGTGACCTGCCTCACCTCTCTCCTGACGTTGAAACTATGGCCGACCCATTGCAACTCAACTTAGTATCAGCATCACACAGAAACTTCAGTTTCCCCAGGTTCATATGCAGCCTGACAACAGACCACTGCCTAACAACAGTACCCTTTGCCCTGGGTTTCTTTCATCTATCTAAACCAATTTCCTGGTGTCAGAGCCTTTGCCTGGAAATGGAAATGACAAGATATCTTTCCATCTGTTTGCCTATCTATCTATCCCCCCCTCCCAATATCCACAGTTCAATTATCCTACAGACTTCCTAAAACATGACTAACCTGAGAGATGGGGTAGCCACCTTAATAAAACAGGAAATGTTCAAGAATTGAGTATATCCTCAGCAAGATGTTCTTTCCTTGCCTTTGAAAAGCCAGAGGTCATTTGGCCACATTGATTTCATTTATTCAAGTCAAACATTGTTGGGGGAAGGATCGCTTGTTCTTCCCAGCCACCCAGTCATGAAATAACCACACAGAAAACCATATTATTTGCAATACTATTTGGCCAATAGCTTAAGCATATTTTTGGCTAACTCATATCCTAAACTAACTAACGTGGCTGTGGCTTGCCAGCTAAAGTTCTGACCAGCATCTTTCTCCAGCAGTTCCGTGGTGTCTCTCTGACTCTGCCCTTCTTTCTCTCAGCCTACAGCCTAGCTTTCCCCTGCCTACCTAAGTTCTGCCTTGCTCTAGGTCCAAAGCAGTTTCTTTATTCATTACTGGTAAGCACAGCACACAGAGGGGACTTCCACATCAACACATGACAAGCGCTGTTCCAGGGCTGGCATCTCAGATACGAAAAACAGATCACTAGAGAGTTACATCTCTAGTGGACATAACGAGCAGGGACACAGTCACAAAATAGTCTGCTATGCCAAAGGAGGCACAATGCTCCAGGGATCACAGACAGGACACATACTATTTCCAGCAGATCAAGGAAGGCTGCCTGGTGAAATGATGCTGGAGCAGAAACTCAGAAAAGAAAAAAGAACTCCTTAGGAAATGACAGTAAGAATACTTCGTGTGCAGAGGCAGCACCAGCACCGTATAAAGACAGGGACACATAAGACAGTGTGTCTCATTAGGGGACCTGCCAAACTACTTGGTGTGGCTACCCTGTACATCTTGTGCATCCCTCTATCCCTCCCCCCTCCCCCCCAGGAGCTTTGATTTGAGCTTGATTTCCCACAGCTGTGAGCAAAGGTTTAAAAAGACAGGCAGAAATGAATAGGGTCGTACGGAATGAAAAACCTGTGGGTGGATACTTTCAGGAGATGAAAGCAGAAAGATGTTATAATATTCTGTAAAAGAATATGGTTTGCTCCTGAAGACATCAGGCTCCTCTTGGTTTCAAACAGCAGAATAATTGGCTATTGTTACTGGTTTCTTTCTTCTTTTCCTCGAATTTTTGAAAAAATATTCTCTACCAATTAGTGAGTGGTAGGAATGGTAAATAATACAGGAATGTTCCAGAATTCATAAATGTCACATGAACAAGGCAGTCTGCCTAAAGAGTGCATTGTTCAAACTATAGAATAATTGGTAAAGAATATTATTGAATATTTCTGCTATGGCACACTATCTGTCTTTGTTCCCACTTCTACATAAATGAGGATTCTTTAAATTGTGCACATTCCACATTTATTTAGACCAAGGACAAATGGATAATATAAACTAGGGAAAATTATTCCAGCACAGGAAAGTACTCTCTATAGCAGAAAAATAAAATATGTTCAGAAAATGATAAAGCAATGAATGCTCCATATATTGCTAAGATAAAATACCTTGAAAATTATGTCGTTTCAACTTGTGTTCTTAGGAGTGGATGAGACTTGCTTCCCTACAAATGTTTATGAAGATCACTAGAACTCTTCCTACTCACTGTAATTGGGAGAAAATATTTAGATGGAAAAAAGGAACAAATTGATTTTAAAATACATCAAATGTTATAATTAGTCAGGGAAATTATGCCTGTGGCATGTAAAAAATAATTTGAAATATTTTTTCTTGTATCCCTATAAATACCTGTTCCCAGTAAAGTATCATTATTCCTCTATTTTATAAGGAAAAAGTCTACCCTTTTCCCTTAATATGCTAGTCAACACATTTCTTTAGACATAGATTGAACATATATTATTTATTCTTCATGTGAAGATATAACTAGGTGTGTTCCTCTTCAGTTGTCAAGTCCATGAGAGAGTGGTGGAGGAAGGCAGGGGGACCAACTAGAGGAAATGTGAAATAAGATGGCTCTACCTACTGAAGACCAATGTGATTATTTTAAACCCAAAGGTCAGGCACTGAATATACAGTGTTACTAAAGGTTTGGAGGGACCAGTGCCAAGAGTTCTATAGACACTGGGGGACTTAGAAGTCTCCCTTGAAAAGCTTTATCTGTAGAAGAGAAAGTGTGAAGACACACGGGCTGGATTCAGGAATAACTAGCCAGTACTGGAGCTTAGATGGCCAGGAGACCATTTTAAACTCAGAACAATATCTGACATAAGATCATTTTTTGACCCAGACTGAGAGTCCAAAGCATCATTTCTGGGAAAAGACAAAAATATAAAAGACAGACTCAGTATGTCTTTTAAAACATTGGCAGTAAAGCTCATCATATACAAGATTGCGTACTCACAAATTCCGGTACCTGTTATGCAAACCATTCCCATTTCAGCATTCATTGTCTCCTTGCTTGGTATGGAATCCATTCCCAGAAAATAATTAGGACAATCAATGTACATGATGAAGCTTCTCATCCCTTCTCCATGAAAAATATGTATATTCCAGTTACACCTATCTGACATTAATATAGTACGTTAGATCAAATAGTAAAGAATACATGAAGAGAAGTGTTTTCGTTAGAGGTTTCTAAGGAGAAGGCAAGACTTCTTCTCATCCACTCAGGAAGCTTATGGGGAAGCCCCTTCTTTGGGCAGTGAGGAAGACACATTTAAAGACAATAAAGAGGCAGCTGCTGAACTCACATCCATACTTTGCTGTGGCCTTAGTGTCCAGATAGGTGCATGTCTGATCTTGTATTCATCACTTACCTCATCTCTAATTACTCCATCAGTGCTTCCCCCTTAAAAAAACAAAATAAAAAGTGTTGCAGGTAGTTAGACTTAGTTGTAAAGATATTAAGATGTCATCTTGATATATAATATTTTTAATAAAAAAATTATTTGAAAACTTCTCTTGCAACTTGAGAATGGAGGAGTTTGCTCCACAGAGCAGCATAGAGAAGAGAATGGGTGAGGGCAGCATAAGGTCCTCATCTGTTCTCATTTGCTTCCTGTTGCTATGATAGATGCCATGAGCAAAAGCATGTTGGGAAGGAAAGTGCTTGTTTGACTTAGGCTACAGTCCATAATCGCGGGAAGCCAAAACAGGAAGTCAAGAAGCAGTAACCACGGAGAACCTCTTGCCTGCTGGCTTGCTACCAGGCTTATATTCAGTTACCTTCCTTATACAGTCCAGGCCCACCTGCTTAGAAACGGTACTGCTTTCTCGGTAGGGGTTTCCTACATCAATTAGCAATCAAGAAAATCCTTCACAGTCATAATTATTGGTTAATCCAATGGCGACAATAGCCCAGTTGAGGTTCCTTCTTCTTATGTGTATCAAGTTGATAATGAAGCTATCCATTGCATCGTCTGATTTCTGAGCTTGCTAGAGCTCTGTTTATAGGAGTAATAAACCTGCCTACATGACATTTTGTTCATAAAGGAAATTAGATTAGAATCAGGCTCATTCATTCAAATGAGACACTTCCTCACAAGGACTCAAAGAGAATTTGAACAAGTATGGCTCCTTGAGAATTGGAAATCTGAAGAATAGCTAACGTCAGTGCCCTAAGCAAATGGCTTTCAGGGATGCCAATGACAATATGTCTCTGACCCAAATGACTCAGAGAATGACAGCTGAAGGCAAATGGCACACAGAACAGAGGACAGACAATGTATCGTTTGGGAGGAGGTGACTTTACCTCCAAACACTACAGGCACAGCGAAGTCCCCCTTCTGTAACTGTCAGAAATAATTTCTTCCAGGAAGTAAACTTGATGTGAAAGAACTTCAATTTTGTTCTGCTCAGTCCCTGGTGTCTGGCACTCCATTAGTGTTCCATAAACACTTGTGGAATAAATTCTGGATGTCTTTAGAGGGACTAATTACCAACAACTCAGAGAGTACTTGAGCTACTGCAATTTGATCATTAAAATATTTGTGATACAACTTTGCAGAACCAGATGAAATGGGTTGTTTCTGTTTTTTAGGCAGCTCAATTTAATTTTTGCTACTCTATAGGAATGAAGGGAAAGTCTGTGTGAGTGGGGGTTGGGCATCATTTCTGGTGTGGGCAATCCAGAGAGCTGTATAGTGCTTCTGATTCTTTGTTGTGGGGGTAGAGGCTGTTCCTTCCAACTTCTCAACCTCACTAATCAAATGAAGTGTGGCTTTGGGCACTCTGAGAGCTCTCCAAAATTCTGTTTTCCTCTGTGAGATGCTTAAATACCAAGGCTCAGTAACTTTAGCAATACCCAAAGCCTCCTTTGAATCAAAAACTCCTTACATGACTCTGTACTAAAGCTCTGATATTCTTCATCAGACAAGTCCTCAGTATAAGGCGCCTATTTAAAATGCAAATATATTGCCTTGAAGGGGTGACATATTAATCCATTACAAGCTATTAATACTATAACACAAATTACATTATCAGTCAGTCACTGAGCAGACTTTGCCTCAGGAAATGATGCATAGGACAGATTTTCTCAACTTTTTGCCTAGCTCAGATTATGATTTATTATAAAAACAAAAAGAAATTTTAATAGCAACAAAAAAGCTAAAGGAAACACTAGGTCCCACCCCCATCATCCTATGACAATTAACTTAAATCTGATATTCATGTGGATACCTTTCAGTTTCTATCAAAAATCCAAATCAGTTTCAATTCCAATATTTCCTCTTTGTTCTGAACAATAGTGGCTTATTCTTATTAATACCTTAGTATATACCAGGTTCCAACCCAGAAATCCTTTGAGAAGAGAAATTGTGTATTTTCACAGCAGCTAAAGAAGTAGGTATTGTTTTTAATCCTCATTTGACAGATATTGGAACTGAAATCTCAAGAAGTTAAGTAGTTTGTCAAGCCAGAAAATGTTTTATTCAAAACCAAGCATTTGTCTCTGACACCAATCTTCCAATTCCTGGAACATTCCATGTACCAGTCAGGAAAATGAGGCTTCCTTAGTTCATTAATGTGTTTTCAGTTCTACAGTATGTTGCAGTTTGAGCAGGCTGCCTGGGTCCTCTTAATGGAATACTATTAATGACAGACACACTCTCCTAGCTGACACATATAACTTTGGTGTTGTTATGCTTGGTTTATAATTTTTATATCCAAGAAGACAATTTATTCAAATCCACATCATAAAGGATGAATGCATGTTATGAATCTAGATCTTCCAACTCCAAATTCAGCACATTTGCTTATATTTGTATCTCACTCTAGAGAAAATTTCTCAATATAGTTTAAATAAACCATATCATCATTAGAATACTGCTGTATTAAATAAAGACATTCACAAATACTTTGTCCTATTCCTAGGCAGTTCTCATACTTATCTCTACTTTGGCAGGCCAATAAAACCCTGGGACAATATATCATAATATACTTAAGCTCTCTGGTAAAATCCATTGTTTCCGTTTGCATTTAGTTTGCTGTTGTATAAAATGTCAGAATAAAGAAATGAATGCAGCATGATTCTTCTATTGTATTATTTATGAGTCAGAGTCATTCACGTACAGAGTGCCATTCCCTTGCAAACAGCCTCAGGCACTGCCCAGCAGCCCCTCCACGGAAGCTGTACTTCTTTAGTGGCCTTCAGCAGATGGGACTGCGCAACTCATTCTCTGAAAGACCACCCGTTAGCTGGAACACATTCTTCTGCTTTCTAGCAATGCTATCCTTGTGACTCTTGCACCCCATAGACCGAGCCTGAATCTCCAGAACAGTTGTCAAGGTTGGGCTTGCAGTTGTTGCCGCCTGTCTAGAAATTGAAGTGTGATTACTCAATTGCCACTCTTGAGCACCCGTGTTAATTGTGCCTCTCAATGAGCCTAATGAGTACAAATGCCTAGTAATTAGCTGGGCATCTCTCTTGGTATTGTCTCCATGACAAATAAATTCCTATGATTCTCGACCTTGTCAGTTCTCTAGATATAAATCCCCTAACAGCAGAAGGCAGGCCTTTGTTGGGCCTTGGTGTGGCCCCTATACCCAATTGATCTTCATTTAATTGATGACTTCATTTGCTGACAGGAAGGGTAGATCTTATGCTTTGTAGTCAGTTAGAACGATCATTTTCACTACTATGAAAAATTGATGGATGTCTTGTATTTTGGGTTTAATTCCAGAAGTTATTTATTTATGCTGACCATAATGGATTATTGCACTACATTTTCCTGGATGAAATATTGTTATTCTCAAAAGGTCACTTCATGGGTAACAGTGAGTTAATATAATTTGCTTGTGGTCACTCTAGTTCCACTACAGTAATAGGCCTGAGAAAAGACCAAAGTCGGAAATGTTTATTGTACAGGCTTATCACCCTATTGAAGTGCTCATATTTAGAAAGAAGATAAAGCCCTCTTACCATCTTCTTTTGAAACAGATTATCAAGTTTAAAAATATTTGGAGTTGAGCTTGCAAGATGGCTCAGTGAGAGGAGAAGTCTCCTGTCAGCCTGACAACCTGGATTTTATCTTCAGGACCCATGCACTTATACCATGGTAAGGGACTGTGTGCGTGTGTGTGTGTGTGTGTGTGTGTGTGTGTGTGTGTGTGTGTGTGTGTGTGTGTGCGCGCGTGCACGTACATACATATATGTGTAAAATAAGTGAATATATGTTAAAAGTATTTGCAATTAAGAACCAATGTTTGCATGAAGGCAGATATTCACCTAGTTAAACTATATTCATCAATCCATCATGAGGTAAGAAATATGAGCTGCCCTCTTGAGACATTATTTTGGGCCATTTATGCAATTTTTACTTGAAGCAGTGCCAATACTTGAATACACACTTTCAGTTTTCTTGTTTCAGAATTTTATTCTTTCCAACCAATATCCAAAAGTTTGCTGTAACCAGCTGGGAGGTGAGAGGTAGAAATAAACTGTTGCAACCTTGAGAGATAAAAGGAATATTACTTAAATGTTTACAGTCAATAAAAAAAGAGTTACAAGACACTAAAAATTACTGTTACATAATTTTTCGGAGCTATTCAGTTGTTATATTGAACAAAGTAACTGAATATAGATGCTATACTATAACTGTAAAATTCTGTTTTATAGAAAATAATAATACATGGAACAAACCAGACATTCGCTATAATCTAACTATAAAATTATATTTTATAGAAAATAGAAATGAAACGTCAGTCCCTGGAAATACTAACATCACTTGAGTTGTATCTCTTAAACACAAATCTGTGAAATTTTCTGCTTTTCTCCAGTTCCATGGTAGGATAGTCTTCCCTGACAGGCCTTATAGACTTTAAATAACTAACCACTCGTGCAGTGCAATGGTGTTCAGACTATGCTGTGCTTCTGTGAGTTACTTGTCATTTCCTGCAATAGAACAATCCCAAAACATAGCTTCCCATCTTCTTCCACCAGAGTGTTGCCAGTCAGCTTCAAAGACAGACTTCCCTCCAAAAGCTCCTTTAGGGAGCAAAGGAGTTTCATAAAAATTAGTGCTATAGTTTCCTGAAAATATGATGGAGTAATAGAGTCAGCCACATTCTCTTGTTCATTTCCCTTGGCATTACGGGAGAAAAAAAAAACTTTACTGTAGTGGTAACTTGAATCTAAAATCTGAAAAAGGGGGTAACATAGAACAAGAGGATAGTATGTACGTGTGTAAATGAGCCAAGATACTAAGGAATAGAGTGGTAGAGATGCTAATAAAGAGGTAAAGAAATCATAAAGAACAAACACAAGAATAGAGGAGAAAAAACACAACATATACCTCCTCTTTAAGCTCTAGTTCATGGAAAATGTTATATTTCTCAACATTGATTTTAGTTCATCATAACCCAGGTTGTTCATAGATCTTGTTCAACTGGGATTATAAACTAAAACAATAAAGTAAGAGGCTAAGCCAAGAAATGAGACTCAAAGGAGTATGGAGTGTAATATAGCACAAGGCTTCTTGAGGAACCCAAGATTTCCTCTGTTTATTAGAGTGTTCAAATTACTAGTTCAACACATTATTCCTTCAACAAGTATTTATTAAGGGTGTACAATGGACAAAGCAATTCTAGGTCTGCTCTCTCATGATAAATGGCTCTGTTGTCTTCATTAGAGATGGGGAAAGCTATATAGCTAGAAACTTTGCACTTTCATCTCTTGCTTTTCTAGGTTACGATATTACTTTCTCATTTTCAATAATATTTAAAACATATTTTTCGGCATAGCTTTTTTGAATGTATTATTTCCAAAAGTAGTCTACAAACACATTAATATACAAACCTGTCTCCTTGGGAATATAGAGGAGCAGGTGTTCAATATGTTTGATGAACAAAATGTTCAAAAGCCCTAAAGATAAACACAACTAAAACTTTCATAAAACATTCTTTCCATTTTGAACTTTCACCTCTGCTCAAAACCATACTAGAACATGCTTATAATTCTGTTTTTCTTTAGGAACTGTGACATATTTTATTTATTTTCGCCAGAGCCCTAAGGGATGTGTAAAGACAAATAGTATTGACTCTAAATATAGAGTAGTTGGGGGACTAAAACCATATTCAATCTATCCCTTATAGTACAAAAATTTAGGTCAAGACGATTCCTCTCAAACTTCATATTTCAGCTTTTTAAATTCCCGTCATCTAATATGCAGCCAGTGTACTTGATCAGCCTCTGTCTCCATTAACGATCTAAGCTGATTATGCAAGGGCACAAAAAGCCCACTTGGGTTTTCACACTACTCGGTGTCTCTACTCAAATATCTGCTCAGGTCATCAGATCCGCATGTTGCTTTATGGGGGTAAAAATAGCAACCAAGTAAACAGCACTAGCAAATATAATTGTTGAATATAATAATTGGTGAAAGAATTAGCAAAGTAGTGCTATGATAGAGAACGGGACAGGGGAGGAAGTTGCTAAGGGAGATTTAGATCCTCATGTTATGTTTATAAGGAGAGAAACAGGCACTCAAGTGAAAGATCATGGGCATTCCTTATAGGTTCTCAAAGGAGTAAAATCCTGGGAAAGCAAGTAAAAAACCAATATGTCCAGAGCATGGTGAGAAAACGAGGAGTTGGAATTCTAGGCAAAAGAAAGGGTCGTTCTATATAAGGTCTTCAAAGCCAATATAGAAGGCTTGGGTTTAGTTCTAGAAGCAGTGGAAATATGCTGAAATGACTTTAAATAGGCAAGTAGAAAAATCTGACTTTCAAAGTCATTCTGGATGCTACAGGAGAAAAACAGTATATGAAGCAGAGTGATGAGGTGGGGCTGAACATCCAGAAGACTATGGGTTCATTCCAAACTAAAGTGATGTGAACAAAGTGTTGGTGATTCATGTAGAGGGTAGTGAAGTATTATCGTATTTAATTTAGGGGGAAAATGAATGACTTACTAATCAGTTGGAAGTAAAGGGATTGGAACAAAAGATACAAGTTACTCCCTCTTTGGGTTTCTACATAAAATAACTAGAAAACCATGTTCTTACATTATGGGAAGATGATTGTGAGTGGAACAAGATTTAGGAGTCCAATGTTATTTCTGGTATCATGAACATCCAAATGAAAGTGTCAAATGAGCAGCTGAATGCTCAAAATAGGAAACCCAGGAAAAAGCAGAACTCAAAAAGGTAAATTGAAATTCACCAGTGTATACATGTTTAAATCTCTAACAGCACATGAGACCTGCTATAAAAACAAGCCTTTCAAGAAACAAATGAAAAGTCTATGACCAAACACTGAAGAACTCATACACCAGAAGGACTGTTAAGAGCAAATGCCAACACTACAGACTTAAGAGAATATGTCAAATAGATAGTCAGCTGAGACAAATGGCCAGATTAAGACAGTTTTATAGGAAGACTCTCAGAGCTGAGCCACTGAGCAAAATAATAGAAGCAAACACTGAACTTGCCAGCATGAACATTTTTGAGATTTTAACTAAGAATAATCCCTAGATATTCCTAGCAAAATGAGACACATGGAATCAAGGCCAGCAAATGAACAGTTGACACATCATGTTTGGAGAACACTTCAGCAAACTGTGTCTGTGGAAGAAGCATTAATTCATGTGATTCATTTATTCATATTTGTGATCCAATTTATTAACCAACAATATCAAAGTTTAAGAATGAAGCATCTTGATGACCCCTTCAACATACATAAGTTACAAAATGTACTAGCCATTAGTGAAAAGGACTGATACAATACAGAGAATTCCTGATTGCTAGCCAAACAATTGTTAAAAGAATAAATGTCCAAATAATGGTAATTTTTGCTTTTAAAGATGATTTTAATTTTAAAATTTTAATTTTAATTCATTTTTCTGCCTTCATTTAAAAGGCAGGACTATTTGTCTACTGGGGCAATTCTAATCAAATACAACTGCAATCTTATCAGGAGACATTTCTTATTCAGCTCATCAACATACAGAAACTAGACAATTAGAGGTTGTTTGGGGTCATTGAAGAATACAGGGAATTTTATTTTTAATTTTATTCTCAATATGTTTAATTTAATAAAAAAGCATCTTTAAATTATAAATCATAAGCATAAATCATAAAATGATAAAAATTGTGCTAACTTGAGGAAGCATGAAGTTTGAGTCCCTTATGTGTTTCTATCAATTCTATGAGCTAAAAATTATTTATGCATATGAGTTTTTAATATAAGTTCCTGGCAAATCTATAAAACAGAGCAATGTGAGTAAGACAACCAAGTCACAGGGCCAGACAAAGAATGTGGGTTTGGTGATGAAACCCCACTTTCTTATACAATTATGTGATTTTCCTGAAAAAAATGGTGTACCCTAGTCTCTTTATACAAAATGCATCCACTCCAACTTCATGAGGCTACATAGATGTGAAAAGCGCCATTATCCACCATCCAAAGTCTCTTTTGAGAAGTCAAACATACACTTAACTGTAAGCTCCTGTAATATCAAACATCAAGTTACATCTGTTTCAAGAGGCACGCAGGCTGCGTCCTTCTGCCCGGCTCCCAGCTGCTGAAATAATTACACAGAAACTGTATTCATTGAAATACTGCATGGCCCATTAGCTCTAGCCTCTTATTGGCTAACTCTCACATATTTGTTTAATCCATTTCTAATAATCTGTGTGTCACCACGAGTCCTGGCTTACTGGGAAAGATTCAGCGTGTCTGACCTGGCAGGCTTCATGGCGGGCAACTCTCCCTATCAAAAGGCTAAGGCAGTCTCTTTATTCAACCAATGAAAGCAACACACAAATACAGAAGACCCTCCTACATCATACATCCTTCCAGTGCACAGTGCCTCAGAGTACACATTCCCATTCTAAATGTCAGGTTACAAAAGAAATACCAGACCAAAGCAAGACCAAATCCCAGAATGGCAAATAGGCATCCTATAACTACTCATCTGGAATCTATGGGGTGTGTGTGTGTGTGGTGTGTGTGGTGTGTGTGTGTGTGTGTGTGTGTGTGTGTGTGTGTGTGTGTGTGTGTGTGTTGGTATTCTCTGAATTCTAATGAGTATGGTCAGCCCCATCCATATGACGCTTAAATTTACAGCCCTTATAGCCTTTTTGTCTAGGCAATTTCTATTCTCTATTTGAGGATTTCCTCCATAGATGTGTCTGACAGCTCCAATTTCCTGTGGTCCTCACCACAACTTGGGTTTCACCTTCATAGCTCCCACACAGATCTCTAAGTACCTCGATGTGGGGAATCTAACTCCACTGCTTACTTCCTGACCTCATAGGCCTTTGACTCTCCCGTAGAAATTTTGGTGAAAAATCTCCATAACCTTGTAACTCACGCTCCACACTCACGTGAAAAGAGTGGCATGTGGATGATGTTAATTTCAATTCCCAGTGGGAGACGCAACCAAGTTGCTTGGATGCTTCAGTAACCTGAAGAGTATTTAAAAGGAAAAAAACTTTTATTTTTAGCAGGATAAGACTGCTAGTACATCTTTTTTCTTTCATTGAAAGTGTTTTTATATAATACATTCTCATCAAAAGTTCCCTTCCCACATCTATCCACAGATCTTCACCACTGCTCCTACCTATCCAATTCCATGCATTCTTCATTCTCCCTTTAGCAAACGAACACGGGACTTGCCCTCAAGGATTGTTTGTATACCCAGTGATACTGAGAAAGCTAATTTTTCCTTTGCAAGCAGTTGTCAATTGGAGATAGCGTCTTGATTAGGCATATGAGCTTGTATTCACATGCCACACTCAGCCCTGAGATCCCATCAACAAAGACATGTGCAGGCTCTGGGCATGCTGCCACAGGCTCTGTGAGTTTACATGTACATCAATCCTATTGTGTCCATGAAGCATTGCTTCCTTGATGCCATCCATCCCCTCTGGCTTTATGTTCCCTCTTCTGCATAGTTCCCTGAACCCTTACGAAGGGGATTTAATGGAGGCATTCTATTTAGGACTGAGTGTTCCAAGATCTCTCTCCCTCTGTGCATATTGCAAATTTCTGAGTCTCTGTATTAGCCCACATTTGCTGCAGATAGGATATGATGATGGTTGAACAAAACACTGATCTATGACTACAGAGGAGTGCCGATAGGAATCATTTTGACTATGTTCCTTTAGTACAACAACAGTATCTGGTTTTCCTCTAGGTCTATGGCCTAGCTAGCCTCAGATTCTTTTTTTTATATTCTTTTACTTTTTTTCATTCAAAAATTTACACTTCTTCACCTTCCCCCAGTCCCCTCCTGCTCCCCTGACCCCTCCTCCCTCCCCCTGCTTCCTTAAGAGAGGGTAGGGTACCCTAAACTGTGGGAAGTCCAAGGCCCTCCTCCATCCATCCCTGCTTCCTGAAGAGAGGATAGGGTACCCTGCACTGTGGGAAGTCCAAGGCCCTTCCCCCTCCATCCCAGCCTAGGAAGGTGTGAATCCAAATACACTTGGTTTCCAAAAAGATAATACATGCAGAAGAGATAGGACCTAGTGCCATTATTGATGGCTTCTCAGTCTGCCCCCATTGGCAGCCACATTCAGAGAGTCCGGTTTGATCACATGCTCATTCAGTCCTAGTCCAGCTGGATTTAGTGAGTTCCCATTAGATCAGGCACACTGCCTCAGTGGGTGGACCAGCCCCTCGTGGTCCTAACTTTCTTGCTCATCTTCTCCCACCTTCTGCTCTTCGACTGGACCTTGGGAGCTCAGTCCATTGCTCTGATGTGAATGTGTGTCACTGTCTTTATCTCCATCCATCGGATAAAATTTCTATGGTGATGATCAAGAAATTCATCAATGTGACTATGGGATAAGGCTAGTTCAGGCACCCTCTCCTCTGCTGCCCAAGTACCTAGCTGGGGACATCCCCGTGGACACATTGGATCCCCTCTAGAGCCAAGTATCTTGCCAATCCTAAAATGACTCCCTTAATGTAGATGTCTTATTTCCTTCTCCAATATCCACCTTTCTTCCATCTCCACCCTCCCACTCTCCCAAAATCTCCCAAGTCCTTCCCTTCTCCCTTCTCCTTTCCCCTCCCCCTTCCTCTACACTCCCTACCACAACCCCTATCCCCGCCCCCCTGCGTGCCAACTTTTGCCCTCCAATTTTGTTTGTTTCCAATTCCAGGAGGATCTATATATGTTTTTCTTTGGTTTCACCTTGCTATTTGGCTTCTTTAGGCTTGTGAGCTATACACTTAGTGTCCTTAGTTTATGGCTAGAGTCCACTAATGAGTGAGTACATACCATAATCATCTTATTGGGTTTGGTTTACCTCACTCAGGATAGTGTTTTCTATTTCCATCCATTTGCATGCAAAATTCAAGATGTTGTTGTTTTTTACCACTGAGTAGTATTCTAATGTGTATTTATTCCACACTTTCTTGATCAGTTCTTCCATTGAGGGGTACCTAGGTTGTTTCCAAGTTCTGGCTATTACAAATAATGCTGCTATGAACATAGTTGAACAAATGCTTTTGTAGTATGATTGGGCTTCTCTTGGGCATATTCCTAAGAGTGCTATTGCTGGATCCTGAGGTAGGTTGATTCCCAATTTCCTGAGAAACCTCCACACTGATTTCCAAAGTGGTTGCACAAGTTTGCATTCCCACCAGCAATGGATGAGAGTTCCCTTACTCCACATCCCCTCCAGCATAAGCAATCATTGGTGTTTTTGATTTTAGCCATTCTGACAGGTGTAAGATGGTATCTCAAAATTGTTTTGATTTGCATTTCCCTGATTGCTAAGGAAGTTGAACATGACCTTAAGTATCTTTTGGCCATTCAAACTTCTGTTGAGAATTCTCTGTTCAGATCATTACCCCACTTTTAAATTGGGGTATTTAGAATTTAATGTCTAGTTTCTTGAGTTCTCTGTATATTTTGGAAATCAGACCTTTGTCTGATGTGGGGTTAGTGAAGATCTTCTCCCATTAAGTAGGATGCCTTTTTGTCTTAATGACTGTCTTTTGCTTTACAGAAGCTTCTCAGTTTCAGGAGGTCCCATTTGTCCATTGTTGCTCTTATTGTCTGTGCCACTGGGGTTTTACATAGGAAGTGGTCTCCTGTACCTATGTGTTGCAGGCTACTTCCCACTTTCTCTTCTATCATTTTCAGTGTGGTCAAATTTATATTGAGGTCTTTAATCCATTTGGACTTGAGTTTTGTGCATGGTGATAGATAAGGGTCTAATTCTATTTTCCTACAGGTTGACATCCAGTTATGCCAGCACAATTTGTTAAAAATGCTTCCATTCTTCCATTGTATAATGTTAGCCTCTTTGTCAAATACGAGGTGTTCATAGGTTTGTGGATTAATATCCAGGTGTTCGATTCGATTCCACTGGTCAACATCTCTTTTGTTATGCCAATACCAAGCTGTTTTCATTACTGTAGCTCTGTAATAGTGTTTGAAGTCAGGGATGCCTCCGGAAGTTCCTTTATTGTATAGAATTGTTTTGGCTATCCTGTGCTTTTTGTTTTTCCATATAAAGTTAGTTATTGTTCTCTCAAGGTCTATGAAGAATTTTGTTGGGATTTTGATGAGGATTGCATTGAATCTGTAGATTGCCTTTGGTAGAATTGCCATTTTTACTATATTGATCCTACCAATCCAGGAGCAGGGGAGATCCTTCCATTTTCTGGTATCCTCTTCGATTTCTTTCTTCAAGGTCTTAAAGTTCTTGTCAAATTGATCTTTTACTTCCTTGGTTAGTGTTACCCCAAGATACTTTATGCTATTTGTGGCTATTGTGAAAGGTGATGTTTCTCTGATTTCCCTCTCTGCTTCTTTAACCTTTGTGTATAGGAGGGCTACTGAGTTTTTTTTTGAGTTGATCTTGTATCCTGCCACTTCACTGAAGGTATTTATCAGCTGTAGAAGTTCTTTGGTAGAGGTTTTGGGGTCACTTATGTACACTATCATATCATCTGCAAATAACGAAAGTTTGACTTCTTCCTTTCCAATTCGAATCCCCATGATCTCCTTATTTTGTCTTATAGCTATTGCTAGGACTTCAAGCACTATATTGAAGAGATATAGAGAGAGTGGACAGCCTTGTCTTGTTCCTGATTTTAGTGGAATCGCTTTGAGTTTCTCTCCATTTAATTTGATGTTAGCTGTCAGCTTGCTGTATATTGCTTTTATTATATTTAGATATAATTCTTGTATTCCTAATCTCTCCAAGAGTTTATCATAAAGGGGTGTTGAATTTTGTCAAATGCTTTTTCAGCATATAATGAAATGATCATATGGTTTTTTTCTTTCAGTTTATTTGCATGATGGATTACATTGATAGATTTTCATATGTTGAACCAGCCCTGCATCTCTGGGATGAAGCCTATTTGATCATAATGGATGATTTGTTTGATGCGTTCTTGGATTCGGTTTGCCAGTATTTTATTGAGAATTTTTGCATCAATGTTCATAAGTGACATTGGTCTGTAATTCTCTTTCTTGGTTGTGTCTTTGTGTGGTTTTAGTACAAGGATAATTGTAGCTTCATAAAAAGAGTTTGGCAATGACCCTTCTGTTTCTCTTATGTGAAACACATTAAGGAATATAGGTATTAGCTCTTCTTGAAGTTCTGGTAGAATTCTGCATTAAAGCCATCTGGTCCTGGGCTTTTTTGGTTGTGAGGTTTTTGATGACAGCTGCTGTTTCCTCGCACTTTTAGGTCTATTTAAATTGTTCACCTGGTCTTGATTTAATTTTGGTATATGGTACATATCTAAAAAAACTGTCCATTTCTTTTACATTTTCCAATTTCGTGGCATACAGGCTTTTGTAGTAATACCTAATGATTCTCTGAATTTCCTCAGTGTCTGTAGTTATGTCCCCCTTTTCATTTCTCATCTTGTTAACTTGAGTGTTCTCTCTCCGCCTTTTGATTAGTTTGGATAAGGGTTTGTTGATCTTGTTGATTTTTTCAGGTAACCAGCTCTTTGTTTCATTGATTTTTTGGATTGTTTTCTGTGTCTCTATTTTGTTGATTTCAGTCCTCAATTTGATTATTTCCAGTCTTCTACTCCTCCTGGGTGAGTCTGCTTCTTTTTTTTTTTTCTAGAGCTTTCAGGTGTGCTGTTAAGTCACTAATGTCTGCTTTCTCCGTTTTTTTTTTTTTTTTTTTTTTTTTTTTTTTGG